>BMAO01029749.1:0-48225 GCA_019973975.1 Trichonephila clavata | reverse complement strand
CCTTTAATGAATTTCATCAACAAGGAACGTCTAAAAATGTATTATTTAAAAGTAATATAATGTAGAATTTCGCAATTTTGCAGCAATAATTAAAAGCATAGTCCTCATATTCTTCAAAACAATATTCTGCTTCTCAACAGTGATATCATAACATTCATATTAGAAAAAAGCACAAAATACAACAGAAAACTGAAACAGTAGCTTAAAGAATAATTTCGATGAAAATGGTTAAATTTTTATAGAAATCGAATTAAAATCGTTTGAAATAACGAATGTTACCAGGAGGGGAAAATAATAATAATTAAAAATAACATACGCCATTCCCATGGCAACGCAACTACATGATCCCGCAATAAAAATACCAAGGTGACCATAATGTAATGTTATCGCCAATCATGATAAAAATTAATAAAACAACTTGGCGCGAAGATTTCCGATATCAAATTTGCACCCTCACACTTATTGGTATAATTATAAAAACATTTGAACGATTAGGTTTCGTGTTTGTATAAACATTGTCAAATTAGCAATAAGGAAATAATGAGAAACATTTCATGTTCCTTGTATTAACAGGTATGCAAAATGAATAATTTTGAAAATTTAGAAGACAATTAATGCGCTAAATTCAAAAACGTCACATGATAAATGCAATCAAGTGTTCGCCATTGAATTCAAAATTGACATTTTACTTATACTTAATATATTTATAAAATTTACATAAATTTCTAATTTGATTGTTCCGTAATATTAAGATACTTCTTTTAGAATATTAAGTTACTTCAAAAATATTTTCCAAATTTAAAATAAATCTTATATTATTCTCTACATTTAAATCAAAAGCATTTTATTTATTTATATCCGATATTGTTGGCAAACCTGTGCTTTTTAAAAGAAAGTTTCTGTAAAAAGCAAAACTTAGCAACAGCAAAACGCATGAACTAATTGGCTGGAAACACGTGATTATAGTTATCATGTGACTGTGACGTCACATAAATTCAGCCCGTAGCATTTCTCTTATAAAATTCAAGAAACACCTTTCCTTTTCAAATTACATAACATTACTTTAATTTCTAAACACATGGACTACCGTTCCATTTTAAAATGAATAAACCATTGATTATAAGGAGAATCTAGGCTCAATAAATAAAAACAAGATCGCTTCATATGGTAAATATATTTATCATGTTTTACAAGTAAGAAAAAACTTTTTTTTGTGAAGAAAAAAATCTAGTAGGCTATAGAAAATTTCAATCTTCATTTTAATTGTATCTTTTATTATTTTAAGTAGATAAGAAGTGAGCTAACAGCCTACTCAACCGGTCTTATTCAGTTCCAGATTTGGCTATATTCCAAGTACCAAACTTTGGGTATTAAAATTTGGATAACTTATTAATGTTCAATTATTCAAAACGGTCTTGAAATACTTTGGTAATCCTACTTCCTGCTGTGAACTGGCATAAGAAGTGGGGGAGGGGGTCACATTTCAAAAGAGAATCGTCAGATCACTTTTAATTAATCAGTTGTAGAATTATCATTATTATTAATAGTAGTAATAGTATAGTATCCTTAAAGGTATTTGGATTCTTAAATTTTGATTAAAATTTGTACATTAGCTACTGAAGTTTATCACATCATGTTGATATCAGTAATTGAAAGCTTTTAAGTGTAACCTTAAGCATTGTTGTCCCATAATTTCAATTATAAATTTTATCAATTCAAATTGTCCCATTTTCTACTCTTAAATTCGTCCCAACCACTTTTTCATCAAATTCAATCTTGCCAACATAGTTAAATAAACTTACATGAATCACAAAGATAAATGCTAAGCAAAAATACAAATCTCCACATCTGAAAATTTTAATTTCATAATTATTAAGCTCGATTATTGAATAAACGTGAAAGATTATATAGAACAAACTTTTATATGTAATAATTCCTTTTAGTAATAAAATTATCATTAATTTCTCTGAACAACTTCTTAATTTGTAATGGTATTGACTTTCATGACTCGCGCGTAAATAATTACTAGCTACCTGCTTAACGAGAATCTATTGAACGATATCTTTACACCCATAAAAATGCTCAATCCACCAAGATCATGAGTTTGAAACTTACGTTAACCGCTTGATATAAAAAACCAGAGATACTCTAGTAAGCTCTTTCTCTTTGCATTTGTCTCTTTGTCCTCATCATGTTATAATTAGATGTAGTCTGTTTTGTGTCTCTTACCAGCTTTATTTTATGTCAGAATGCTATGTGTGTATTGTAGAAACAAACACAAGATTAACTAACTATGTAAGACTGCTTCATCAATATCATCAATAGAACATCTCAATACACCATCAACAATCTAAAATAATCACCCTCGTTAAAAAAATCCTAACACTTGCCATACTATGATATAGATAGCCTCAACATGGAATAAATAATACTATTCTCCGTGATGTTTTTTGTGTATATATAACCCAAAATAATACATACAAATAGTTATTAACCTAAGTATAACCAATCAAGATAGTAAGAAATATTAGCCACAGTAGTACAATAGAAACCTCCTGGCCTTAGGAACTAGGATTGCTATAGAGTTTGTGTATATAGGATGGTGCCAAATTCATGGTACACACTCTAAGGGTAGATACAAGACATGGTTACAATCCTTTATTGTATAGGAATGTATGGGCGCAAGTGACGCATTAAGGAGCAAACAGGAGAAATAAAAGAGAAATGGAGTTGTTGGTTAGTTGCGTTGCCGGCAGGAGGTAGTAGATGACAAGCTGTCGTTTCACATGATGCATCTCAGAAGTTGAAAGTACCATTTGCGATTGAATTGACATCTACCATGGGAGACTTTACGCTTGTGCTGAAAATGCAGACGTGCATTACATGTACGGCCATGCAAATAGCAATGGCAGAGCTGAGATATGAATGGAACATGCGTAGTTCCCTGACCGACGAATGCTTGGATCACAGAATTTCTCAGCAGTTACATCGTCAACGTCGTGAAGCACGTTCGTTCTACGACAACAGACATGATACTGGTCGACGAAGAGCTATACACATCCCAAGCTTGATAGAAATAAACTCTTGAACGTTGTAGTTTATAGACCAGAGCAAAGTATAAGAGCTGCTGCTCCTCACGTAAGTGTGAATCCTCAGACTGTAAAGTGTTAATCGATAACGATTACACCTCTTCCATTTTCAGCAAGTACAAGATTTGAATCCAGCATACTATCTTCTCCAACAGCCAGTGGGTGGTACTACAAAGTGCGCTGCATCTGGACTTCATAGTGTAAGCGCTGAACAGTTATTGTAATTACTACACTTGTCAACGACACTTTCAATAAACACTTTGTCTTTATTTTTGTCTTTTATTTTTTGTGTTTGTGTTTCACCATGCCACGTTCCATACGTTTATTTACAGTAAATAATTTTGACAATGTCCTGTACCTAAAGTTGTGCCATTCAGGACTACCCTATATACATACACATACTCATTTTTGCACTCTATCCAGGCTCTTCTATGCTGCAATGCCTATAGAAAACATACCATGCAGACTCCCCGTACTGGCTTAGGCATCGCAGCACTTTCACTATAGATAATAGTCGTACTGCAAGCAAACCAACTCCTGACTCAAGATTCGTGATGTAATTGTACGATGCTTCAAGACCAACTTGACATCACTCATCTCCTTTAAAGCGTTATATTGAAAGGTTAATGAAATCTTGCATCACGCAGCTTCAACCTTGTGAATCTTTATTCATTGATTCGATACTTTAATGAATGTAAGCCAATGAATGTCATGAATCAATGAGAGTAGCAATGCCATGTAACAATAAAGCGTACTCCCGGTAGAGCACAATCCTGCCGCTATTAAACTGTAACACATGCTGGTGGCCATTTGTCTTTATAGCAAGTATGGGCGTTATCGTTTCTCAAAAATAACTAGCATTCCGAATATTAAACAAGGTGATTTAACTTTTTGTATATATATATATATTGATTATATGTATTTATATATATACGCAACAGTATATTTTTCCTTTTATGGTATTTTTTATATTTTTATCACCCCTCCTTCAATATTAAATGTCATCAGCATATATAAATCTGTTATAATTCACGCCAATTTCCTCCTAAAAACCTTTTACTTTGTAATGACTCTCCAGAGTTTCCGCTTAAATAATTGACTTAGCTTAACCACCCAACAAGATGTAATCGTAACTTTATCTGTTAGAAATTAAAACCTCAGAGTATTTCCATTATCCCTAATGTAATCACCTCGTATACGATATCTTTCCACCAGTGACAAGATCCGTCCACGGAAGTCATGGGAATTTTGGAACTTCCGGTCTTTGCTTCATATAAACAGCCGAGATTCGTTAAAACATTTACGCTGTTTATTGTAACTGCTATGGGAGTGTATTTTTGACCTTTGGTCTTTGTAAATAGTCCTGTGCTATATGTGTGTCTATCGAAAGAATAAAATGAAGATATAAAAAACTTTCAAGACTCCTTATCACTACAACTACCTTTACAGTCACAACCTGCTTACGGAATTAGTAAATCAGTAATGAAAGAAAATCACTTTCTGACGATTGCACTTTAAATTTTCAATAGCAATAACAAGACATCAAGATATGTTTACATTCATCAGTTCGAATGCTTTAATTTTTCTAGAAAAATATTTTCTTCCATTTAAATATTCATGGAATATTTTGTATTCTGCTTTTGTCCCTTTCAAACATCAGATGTAAATAGCTTATTTACATGAGCAATTTTAGAATGCTGTATTTTTGAAAAATAAGCACACTCACTCCTTGAATATTTATGAACAAGTTATATTCATGCATTCCAAATGAAAATAAAAATCTACACATGGAAATAGTAAATGATTATAAATATTCATTTACTATTCATCTTCATTTTCAATAACTAACTAACTTTATGCAAAATATTTTAGTATATAAATCACTATTTATCAGTTAACATTTCAAAGACTTTGAACATATAGTTCTGTAGCTATACAGAAGGAAAAGAATTTCGTCGTCTCAATGTACTATGATTTTGTTATGGTTTAGATATTTTTCAAAACTTGCAATGTAAATTTATTTTAATTTAAAGATACTTTATTGAGGAAGTGGAAGTCATATCTTTCAATTTTTGTATACAAATTGAAACGTGTGTGCTTAGAGCTTCTATAACTATATTCTTATTTAGAAAAGCCGTGTGTTTTTAATTCCATTTTAAATTTAAATATTATTTAGGCACAAGATATTGAACATAATTTACAGAGAATGAATAAAAATTTAGAAGATAATTGACAAACAGGTTTTTTAAGCATAAACATCGTTAGAAATTTTAAAGATTCAAAGATTTATTTTGTCAAAATAAGTTTTTTTTATTATAATTCTTTTTTTAGAAATGTCAATAAAAGATTTGTTAAATAACGTTCAGTAAAATTCCATGAAGAGTTTAGTTAAGGTATCCGAACACATTCGGAGTACTTTTTAACAAATTAGCATACTAAAACGTTTTAAATGCTTTTTAGGACTCAATATCAATATATATTACTATTTAACTATCAATATTTAAAATACATTACTTGAATTTTACAAAATTCACAATTATAAGTGAAATTTTAGCAATATATTTGAGAAACTTCAAAGCAGTTAGAGAAAAAAGTAATAAACATATATTAGCAAAAGTATTGCTAAAACAAATTAGATTTATCTAGAAAATGTACTAAAATTTTAATTTTTTATTAAACTTTTAAAATTTTATGGCTAATTGAGTAAGCATTATAAGAAATGTTACATTTTTTATGAGACTATTAATTAAATAACAAGCCATAACTTAAAAAGTATTCATGCAATAAGAAATATTTTAATACATCCTCTTGAAAATAACATAAATATCAGGTTCAACAAGTTTTACAGAAATACATTCGTAATGCTTTGAGTTATCAAGCTTCTCATGATAGATTTTGAGCAATTTATGTGCCCACTTCTGGTAGATCAAAAACCCACTTCCGGTTTTCCTAAATTTATAAAATTGATTGTAACTTGGCCTCTAGGTAGTGTAGAAATAAAGCAAAGTATGTTTCGTAAAGTCAAAAGATAGCTCTATTCAATGAAA
This sequence comes from Trichonephila clavata, assembly GCA_019973975.1. Lineage (NCBI taxonomy): Eukaryota > Metazoa > Arthropoda > Arachnida > Araneae > Nephilidae > Trichonephila > Trichonephila clavata. The sequence goes on along the minus strand of BMAO01029749.1, from coordinate 42,089 downwards.
TAAAAAACAAAAATATCCATCTTGACTGAATTTGGTCATTTTCAACGTGTTCAGATACCTTAAGAGTTCACAAGTTTTCATAAAAAAAGAAATATTTACGTTTAAAAAAAATTTTTGAATATTTATTGGTAATTGATATGAACATTGCACATAAAGTATTTCTATACAGTCTGTTACGCAAGACAAATACTACCAGTAAATTTGTTGCTATACAGAAAATGAAGGACATTTTTTATTTAAATCAAAAAGCCTCCAATATCATACATGCAGTTTGCAATAAAGTGTAGAAAAATGAATTCAGTTATAAAAGTAAGACGGAAACAATAAAAATGTGTCAGCAATAGTGTAGCGAATTTGCAAAAAGTTTTTAGAAAATTTAATAAGATATTGCTTTGCTATTTTTCTGGAATAACGTGAAATATTCGATTTAGACAAAGTTATCGTAAACTCCGGCAAATAACGCACACTTTAACACAAAAAAATAAGATTGAGATTTATGAGTGTACATTTTACACCAGGTATAACAATGAGAGGCTTAAAATTAAAAATTAAAAATATATAAAATCATAGAAAAAGTTTAGACTTCTACATACATCAAAATATCGTTTATTTAAAGGAAATTACATTCCTTATAATTTAAAGGGTTGCAGCTCTAGACGTGTGCCATTTTTTCCTAAGCTTGGAATAATGTTTTGAATATATGACTTCGAAATATGAATACTGCGCACATACATTTCAGGTCTCTGTGTAAAAAAAAAGAAAAAAGCGGGGGAGGGGGCGTGTGTAAAACGACGAACATACCTAAATATTAAAAATAATTTCTTGAAAGTATACTTACGCGTTATACGCCAAATTTTACAATTTCTAAAAATTGAATGATATATATTAAAATATATTCTCGTGCTTTTTGAGACAGTTAATACCTACAGTGGTGGCAAAATGTCCTGAACACACTCATTTTTTAGCGTAATTTTTGTGTTTGACTTCATTTTTCGTTGTGAAATTATCGCACTATTTTAAATATTGTTATTGATTTTAATGTATTTTTTATGCTGATTTCAAATCTACTACTAGTTTCTTAATGACTAAAATATTTTTTCTAGTAAAGCTGCCTGAACACAATAATGAGAAATATGTGCAGAATAAAATAAAATAGAATAACATAATATGCAAAGAAAAATAACACGAAAATTGACAAATACGGTATATTTAATAAGCATTTTGAAAATTACATTGTTGTCACATGTTAGAAAATCAATATTTTATGGGCCAGCCGTTTGCTTTAATTACGGCTCTACATCTTTTTGGCATGGAATGCACCAATTTCAAAAGATCTTTCGTGACAATATAGTTGAAGGAAAGTATTAAAGCTGCTAAAGTACCATGTGGCCTTTCTACTGTTGTGAGAACTTTGAAAAGATTTTCTGAAACAAATTTTTTTGCGGACAGGGGGCGATCAGGACGACCAAGAAAAACATCTTTACGTGAAGACAGGTTATTGCACTTTCAAACAGAAAGCTTAATTCCTCACAAATTTTGAAACAATGGACTTTGACATCAAATGTGAGTGTGTGCCCAAGAACTGTTAGAGGAAGACTGCTGGAAATTGGGTTACGAGGCTGTAAAGCGCGCCCAAAACCATTACTGACTGAATTTCAACGCAAGAGGCTATTGACGTGGGCAAGGGAACATTCATTATGGACTATTAAAGATTGGTAAAAGGTAATGTTTAGTGACGAAAGTCAGTTTTGTAGTTCTGGCAACCCAAGTAGTGCCTATGTTAGACGACGCACTCATGAGGAATTCAGCCCTCAGTGTCTGAAGCCCACAGTAAAGTACACGACACAAGTGATGGTATTGGGTTGCATGTTTCTCATGGTGTTGGAAGACTTCACATCGTTAGCGGAACAATCAAAGCCATGGATTACATTGAAATACTACAAAATAAATTGCTACCAACTGCGAAAGATCTTTTTGGGAATCAGTCATGGATTTTTCAGGACGATAACGACCCTTGTCATCGAGCAAAGGTAGTCCATAAATGTTTGAAAGACCATACTGTGAATAGAATGAACTGGCCAGGACAGTCTCCCGACCTTAATCCGATAGAGAACTTATGGTTTGAAATTGGTTATGAAATTTTAAAAAAAAACCCTTCAAACAAACGTGAATTAATTGAAGCTTTAATATTTTCCTTCAACTATATTGTCACGAAAGATTTTCTTTTGAAATTGGTGCATTCCATGCCAAAAAGATGTAGAACCGTAATTAAAGCAAACGGCTGGCCCAAAAAATATTGATTTTCTAACATGTGACAACAATGTAATTTTCAAAATGCTTATTAAATATACTGTATTTGTCAATTTTCGGGTTATTTTTCTTTGCATATTATGTTATTCTAAATTGTTTTATTCTGCACATATTTCACATTATTGTGTTCAGGCAGCTTTTACTTTCAAAAAATATTTTAGTCATTCAGAAACTAGTAGTAGATTTGAAATCAGCATAAAAAATACATTAAAATCAAACACAAAAATTACGCTAAAAAATGAGTGTGTTCAGAACTTTTTGCCACCACTGTAAGGTTTACTTCAGGTTAAGGTATTGGTGTGGTTCGAGCAATATATAACATAAACATTTTGTACCAAACTATTGATGACTATAAGCAGAATTTTATTTGCAGCATAAATTTTGCACCACCAGAAGTGACCCAAAGGATATCAGACTTCACATAACTCCTTTGAGTTCATTTTGCCACAGGCAATCTGTAAACCGTATTTTTAACATAAGAAAATATGTATCCTATCTGCCTGCAATATTACAACCTAGAATTTTACTTTACCCCCCTTTACTAGATGGTTGGTCGATAATTCTATACGGAAGCAAAAAGTTTAAAAAAAATACACTTGGTTGATAAATCTACCAAAAGAGTTTTATCCCTTTTAATTTTTATCTGAATATCATGTGATCTTCAAAATCCCTAAATGTTAGTCAGTTGACTAATCCCTCTAGTTATACGACCAGAGACTTTTAATTTTTTTTCCCTTCTGTCTTTCTTTCTGAAACTCAAAGATCCCCATTATTCAACTGCTTCAGACTGTAATTCTATTACCATTATTCGGTAATACATGTTATAGGCAATCTTTCTCAATACTGGAAAAATCAGCATATCGAAAAGTACCGTACTGTAGAGCAGTTTGTTTTTATCCTAGTCATCTCCTAAAGACTATGTGATAATAACTATAGTGTTATTAACATTGTAATTATCCAATTTAGTTTTTTCACGTAAGGAAAAATATTTTTTATGCAGTTTCAGAACACGACTTTACATGCAAGCATCAGATATGTCTTTGAGTGATGTTCTATTTGTCTTCGCTGTACTTCCAGTTTCCAAAGATTAGCTCAAATATTTGACTTCAAACATCACCACTCAGATCCTTGAGACGTATGTTTACTTATTTGTTGTGCTATTTTACAAACCGGTTCGCTATTTTCCACTTCAGTTTTGAAAACTTTTCTAATATTACGAACTCATAATTTATTTTTTATTGGATCTTTTCTGGGTGCCATTCGATTTTCATTCATTTAAAAAAATATACGCAGTAGTTTTAAAGCAATTCAGACTTTTATTTATTTCATGTTCCAGATTTCATTTTCCACATTTTAATTAAACACCTACAAAAGATGGTTTACTCCCACGATACCTTTTACTAATAAACTCCATTGAGTTCTAACTGTCTGCATTTTTTCCTTCTTTATAAATTTTCTGGATGGGTTAAGTTACAGTTAAAATGTAAACTGAAAACAAATATTTACAAAATATGAACACATAAGTGGTCGAAACACATAAGTGGTCTTTTGGGTCCCTTGAAGATTATGAAAACTGGTTTGATCTACAAAATACACTCATGGACAAAAAAATTAGCGCACCAAGAAATAATTGCGACACCGTAACGAAACTTGGCATGAAGATACATGACGGTGAGATATGCAAATGATCAGAAAAGCAGCTCGATTAAGCATTACGTATAATCGGTAGAGGGCTTTTAAAGTTGCTCTCTGTGAAGTATAAAACAGGTAACCAAAGCTTATTTGAGTGTGCTGAATCATTTACAAAGAAATAGCTGAGGTAGGCATGCCATTACGCCGTTTTCAAAGACAATATTAGCAACTGTCGCAGTTTGAGAGGGGGAGAATCATCGGCATGATAGAGGCTGGGTGGCCATCTAGGCGAGTAGCTCGTCAATTAGGCCGCTCTGATTGTGTTGTGAGGAGGTGCTGGGACCAGTGGATCCAAGAGATGTCATTTGTACAAAGACTAGACTCACACAGGACACCCTCAACAGACCTGTCATCGAGAAGACCACCGAAACATAGGAAATGCACGCGTATACCCAACTGCTTCATCGGCCGCCATCCAGACAAATGTTGCAGCTTCACTAGGAGCCCCTGTGTCTTCTCGAACCATACGAAGGCGCCTGGCTGAAGAGCCCTTGGGATCGCGGCGCCCATTACGTGTGCTGCCCTTGACTCCCACCCATCGACGCCTCCATTTGGAGTGGTGCCGCGCTCGAGGAAACTGGACTACAGCGGAACGGAACCAGGTCGTCTTTAGCGACGAATCCAGAATCAATCTCAGCAGTGATGACAATAGCGTTCGTGTCCGGAGACCCCGTGAAGAATGCCTCTATCCTGCCTTTGCTTTACAGCCACACATCGCTCCCATAGCTGGTGTGATGGTATGGGATGTCATTGCCTACAATACATGGTCACCCCTAGTATTGATCCTTAGCACAATGGCAGTCCAGCGATGTGTCCATGACATCGTGCAACCACATGTGTTGCCACTCATGCAACGGCTCCCGGGATCCATTTTTCACCAAGACAATGCTCGGCCTCACACGACAAGGGTGTCTCAAGACTATCCCCGCACCATTAATACCCTTCTTGGGCCTGCCCGATCCCAAGTTTTATCTCCAATCGAGGATATCTGCGATCATTTGGGATAGCAAGTTGGGCATCTCTCGAGTTTAAACGAACTATAGGCACGGTTACAGCAAATATGGAACGAAATGTCTCAAGACATCATACAGAACTTGTATGTCTCAAAGCCCGATCGTATTGAATCGTGCATTCGCGCTAGAGAGGGTTCAGCAGGGTATTAAATCCTCCGTTCTTTTGACTTTTTCTCTGAAATAAATTATCCTTTTTCTTTGTTTTTCTAATCATTTACTTATATCAAAGTAGTCATTACGTATGCAAAATTTCGTTTCCTTTTGACGACTTCTGCTTGGTACGCGCATGAGTGCATATCTAAGTCAATTTAACCCAATGAAGTTGCTTCATTTCCTGCGTAATCTTTAGATTTTGCATTAACCCCTTAACTCATGTAGTTGTATATATATGCCTCGCCCAACCAACGTGCGAAATGCCCCTGGCACATATTTATGCTTTTCCGAAACAGAAACCTTTCTGAAGAGTTGCAATCTGTAAAACTATTCCGCAGACCTTGGGATGCAATAAAGTGACCTCGCCAGTGTTTACGAAGGTTTTACTTAGTTATGGCCATTTTCTTCGTCTTCCCCAATATGCTTCATAATTGCATACATTTCAGTGAAACACTGTGGCATTAGGAAGCGAATCATATATCTTTTCCTCGGTATGCAGTCTTTATTGAGGAAAGGGATTTTTCTGATAAGTTTTATAATTTTTTAAGCGATTGCGTGTATAAGGTCTTATTTTTTCACATTGGCTCTTTAATTCTTAATCCGTAATGAAAATAAAAATTGTACATTTTTACTGCATATCTCTTCCAATTATCAAGCTTTAGATATCAAATGCAGATATTAATGCAACAAAATATATATAAATGAGCATTGAACAAAAATATATGATAAAGATTTAATAACTAATGCTTTTAATTTACGTCGCACTCTAAGGTAATCTGAAGGCCACTGGCAGATTGACATCGTAATTTTGACTACAGTTAAGTGACGAAGACTGCATCTGAGCTGGCACATTTCCAAATTTCTACACCATGCCAATATGTAACAGAGAAAAGGTTCTTTGATATGTTAGCAATGGTATCTACAGTATAACCTCGTTTATCCGATTCAACTGGAATAAGACAACGTTCGGATACGCGATTGCTCGGATAACAGAAAACCGATTGTGATCCATGCAGTATATGAAACGGGAAACTATACGAATGTTGAAAATCATCACATGCGGGAAACGTACTTGAAGAAAAAGCAAAATAGGTGCAAAATGTCGCAATTTTACCTTTATTGTGGAAAATAATCACTTATTTTTCGCAGTACCATTGTACACCTTTGTTTCTTCACTGCAAGGTATCTGATTCTCTTGAGCAGCAGTGTGTGAGAAGGATAGTACTGATTGTTATTCGTACCACTCCATAGCTGCCTGTAATGCAGAAAACGCGCCAGCATTTGATGAACCCTTGCTACTTTCGTCGTTGTTGTTGTCCTTGTCTTCATTTGTTCAATATTTCAAGTTTTTTCTCTATGTTCAAGGCGCTGCGCTTCCATTTTGAATTCAAAGCCATAGCAGTTCGTAACTCAACAAAAGAGCACATATACACCCCCTCACTTGGAAACAAACTGACCTATTATTCCGTGCAGATTCCGTTCCAAATCGCACAACTGAAATTCCTCAAATATTCCTCACCTTGGGTTTTCCCGTGACTTTCGGCTTCACGTGAAACAACCGTTGAGCATTGCACTGTATGAAAACGTATTCATATACAGTACATGTAATTGACACAAAAAAAAACTGGTCCGGACAGTAAACGTTCGAATAAACGACGTTCTACTGTATATATAAAAATGTTTAACAATAAATAACAAATATATAACAATGTTGAACAATAAATAGCAATATTTTAACAATGTTTAACAATAAATAACAATAATCTAAAACAATGTTGAACAATAAATAGCAATATTTTAACAATGTTTAACAATAAATAACAATAATCTAAAACAATGTTGAACAATAAATAGCAATATTTTAACAATGTTTAACAATAAATAACAATAATCTAAAACAATGTTCAACAATAAATAACATTAATCTAACAATGTTTAACAATAATCTAACAATGTTTAATTAAATATATACTAAATATTTTGTGGATCAAAAATATAAATATATATTAAAAAACACAAATTATGCTCTTCTTATTTAAATTTAAGTTCGCTAAGAAAAGCTCTACATTTTTCATAGGCTAATCAAATTAAAAATTTTCAAAGGCTTTTAAAACAAGAACCCTATTGACAAGATATATTCCACGCTGTTCTAATGTCTTACTTTACTCGATTAATACGATTCTCTATTTCTCTTTCTCCAAAGAGTGTTATATTCACATCATAAAAATCTAAATCGACTTTCTTCTGGATGGCTAACTCAAATTATAATTACTAATGTCTGCAGTTAAGCTCAAGAAACGCTGTTCTAAGCTGTTTGTCCCGCAAAATCTACTTTTGTCTTCATAAAGCAGCTTTGTTTTCCCACTGGGGAAATTAAAGGAAATGTTTTGTTAAGAACTTAAGAGGATTAGCGATATAAAATACATACAATGCTGAATTGCGTTTGTTCCTTGTCTGCTCGATAAATGAGAGTCGTACATATACAGTGGATTACACTTACATTCGGACTTGTGATTTGGACATTCAGTCGCAAGAATAAACGTACTTAATATATTAAAAAACGTATCTAAAGTACTTTGTTCAAAGTATTATTTTTGTATACATTTTTTTATATTGAAGATTGAGTTTCTAGTGACATTTTTTTGCAGAGAATATTTATAGATAAAACGTTAAGCTCATGGCTTCTAAACCTATCAAATTTTGATTTTCATCAACGTCACATTATTTTGATAAGCAAAATCTTATTTCATGTTGTTTTTATTTACGTTTTCATAACTTTTTTCTTGTTAACTAAGAAATCAGCATTGTGTTAAGATATTTATCAGTGTGATACATAACAAACCGTGAGGTCTATCATCCATAACTCGAGATTCTTCCATCCAGCTAAGTTGGCACTTTGAACTAAAACAACTCCACTCCTTAAACGAATATTATACTAAATAGTTTATAAATAGTCAGTGAGATAGATAAAAGCTATATTGTGGATAATATGGCAACCATAGTACAGCTGGAATTATATACGCTTATTCCTGAGAATTACAGCTGCTATTAGAAATTCTTAGAAGATTTCGCCTTGGCGAAATTCAGAGGTTTCATCTCATAAAAGATTAGTACCCATTACTATCTTATTGTCCTGTCTACAGATCGCGTAATTAGGTTAAACGTATAATTATTAAAAGTGAATTATTGGGAATATCTAAAGGTCATCCTTTCGTGTCCAACTTAATGGCGTCACAATCACTTCTGCGTTCGGATTTGTTCAATAAGCGTGATTTCCACCTAAACCAACACAAAAGGGGATGTGCCACGATAGGCATTGGTCATTCTATACCAGGGGTGGAGAATTTTGATGGATCAACGTGCCATTTTTTTTAATGTGTTTAATTAGATATAGACATGCTGTCAAATAACTTTTACTTGAGATTATTGGGAAAATACTAAAACTAAATACTAACTACACAAAACTATTTATTTACTACGAAAAAAAAATACTTTCCTCACTATATAGTTATAAATGTTTCAGTTTTACGTGTAATTCAAATTAAAGTTAACATTAGTGTTACTTTTGTTGTCATAGATTGGATGACAAATAACTTATATTAGGAGAGTAACATATTACTTTTAATAGAATGTGTGCTGGATTGGAGTCATCAGCCAAACGGGTTCTAAGAAATTAATTATTTTTCCTGTGGTTCACTTTTTTGAGAAGAGGATTTATGATTTACTTCAAAATTCCGTTTTATAGACTATTTTCTGCATACCACTATAAACACACTCCTCTTCATGGCTTTTACTAATAATGCCATATTTCTAGATTCATCAAATTTGAAATTTTCTTTACACTTTCTATCTTGCACTTTTTGTTCGTTTGCTGAACTAGCCATGTTAAATAAGATTTACAAATCGTAAATATAACACAAACGTTAGAATACAGTTGTGTCAACGAAATCGATTATGCTATGCGTAGACAAACTTTGCATCATTAGCAATTGTATTCCACGACGTAATTAAGGCAGGGTAATAATGAACGAGTGTGCTCTCCGCCACCCCTTGACCAATCGCTTGCTATTGTTCGTAATACTTCATAGCGAACTTTGTTATTTTGAAATAAAATGGAAACTATTTCAATCCCTGTCGTGGCAAAAATATTGTGTCGCGTGCCATCAATGGCACGAGTGCCACTGGTTCGCCATCCCTGTTCTATACGTATGGGTTCTGTAGAAAATATCAGGATTTAAATGGGTGAAAACTTTTTTTTAATATGTTATGAATACTGTAACATTAACTCGACTTTTTCTCTTGGTTTATCACAGGAAAAAGCTGCTAATTACTTTGTGAATGAACCGGCTAGGTGGCGTGGTTGGTTTGCCGCTGGCCTTCTGCACCCAAGGTTGCGGGTTTGACCCCGGCCCAAGTCGGTGCAGAAAATCGACAGCCACCATGTCGTTTGATTATACGGCAGGTAAAAGATCCCTAGAGTGTCTGTATGGCTTGGGCGCTCTCGGCAAAATTAAATCCTGGTACAAGTTTGCGTCATCAGAGTTCAGGTGCCTCCTCTGTGGAGGAAACTGGGCGTCAAAATTACCTGTGGCGATTGGTATCCGCCTATACAGCGCCGCCCTAAAGAGTGATACCAGATCTTGGGGATGTACTAGGTCTGCAATGGTAAAAATACCAATCCGCAGCCCATCGGATTAAAAAAAAACTTTATGAATGGGTGAAGTACCATCTTGATTTTACTCCAATTTCTATACATCATTTCTCTGCTTTTTTTTGGTTATATAGTTCGCTAAATAACTAATTCTTAATATTTTAGAATTTTTGTAGTGAGTTTTATAGTATTAATATGTTATAAATATCTCAGAATGAATTGAAATCTTGAGTTTTTATAACAATTTAATTTTTTTACAATATTAAATATTAAGTGTTAAATATATTTCTTTCAAGTTTAAAAAGTTTCTAAGCTTTTGGAAAAAGTTAATTTTTTGGTTATTAGACAATACTTACGCATTTTTAAATCAAAACATTTTTTTAAAATAAAAATTACTTCTAAATGAAGTGTGAAGAGAAATCTAAACTGTAGAAATGATTCAATAGATATTTATTTAAAAAATATATTGAATGTTTTTTCTTAATGTTCAGCAGGTTAATCATTAAATATCAGTTAATGTATTATAAGTAATTTACAATCATTTCTTTTGATATAATTTATATTTCTGACACATTTAAAAAAATCTATTTTCCAGAAATACAATTTTTGTATACATGTTCTCTTTTTTCGCTTTTAATACTTAGTAGTGTGTAGAATCAACCACACGGAGTTCTTTGATTTTCTCAAAAGAAAAAAAAATGCACTAAGTAAATTATTATTGCTAAAAGTTTTTAATATTAAAAATTTTGGTCGTAAACCATGAGAAAGTATGAGGGAGTATCCCTGATAAATATCTTCAACATACCCGTTGGACGTTTAGGGTCTTTATGGCGGAATAGGCAACTGTCTGGTCGCACTTGGCGTTCAGAAAATGCGCGTGCGCGCCAAGAGTATTATGAAAACGTACACATAAACACGCTTTACTTTTTATACACATATAAATATTTACAAAGAATGAAACATTTATACAGACATGCATATAATTATCAACAAATTAAGCAAATATATTAAAAAAATCTGTGTACATTTTTCATATTTTATTATTGAAACTCTTTCTCAGTTCTCATCTTGACTCTTTTGAAAATTTTAAAAATTCTACTTAATTGAATGAAATATGTTATGAAGTTTTAGCATATTTTAGTTATTAGAACAGAAAATAAATCTTCTAGTAATTCCTCTATATCCTTAAATAAATCTAATTTTACGGTAAATTGAATCACGTTAATTTTCCTATACTTTTGCAACTTTTCAATTCTTCCATTATACAGGGGAGAGTGGTTGATAGTGGGGGTTCCATCATACAGGGGAGAGTGTGTGAGAGTAATTTCTAACATACCGATTCCCTAAAGTATGTTTTATTTATTTGCATATGATTCTCGGGAGATACAGGTCTTACTACACATGTACATTGTTGAATTCTAAGCCAATTCTAGGTTTAAAACGTGACTCAAAACACATAAATATGAGAGTTACTGGAAAACATGTTATTCCCATGATTGGAGTGACGCATAATGATTAACATAAAAAGCGAAATTATTTTTTTTCACGTAAAGATATGTTTGTTAACGATGAAATAATCCATTTAAAATCTTCATAACTTTTTACTACGAAACAATTTTTACAAAAAAATGGTTTAAAGTTTTGGCGGAAAGTCTTTTTTATGCAAATAATTGAAGTCATCTGTGTAATTTAAAGTGAAACATAATTTTCTGCGTCCAATTGGTTGAACACAGTTTGAGCTATTTGTTAATTAAATATATGTTAAATAAATAAATAATGAATATTAGATCATTTCTACTTTTAAGTATTGACATGAAATTATGTTTCCTTCGGAAACTTAAAATTCACAAAATGGATTTTTTACTGTTAAAAATTTTAAAACCTTCTCTCTTTTTTTACAAATTTTACGGGCGTCCTCCTTTTATCGGTACATCAATTCCCAATTGCACCCAAGGTGGACACTCTCTGTCCAGAATACAAGATATTCAGACACATAGGAAGTGTCCGATAGTTGGCTGAACACAATTGCCTAATCTGGCCTTTCATTTGCACCGGATCAATTTATCGGGATTACTTGTCAGCGCCAGTCAGGCTGTAATTTATTTTGTCTTCCTTCTTTCTTTGCCTTCTGATATGATCTTTTCTTTCTCCCGATCAATCCTTTTTTTTTCTCTGAGTACTCTCTATGATCAGATTTTATCGAAATCTGTTTTATTTCGTAAGAGAATGTAAAGAAAGCTCAGAGAAGTTACAGATTGAAGTTGTGTTACATATCATCCCTCCCAGACATTTATTAAATTCGGGTAAATAGAGTAATATAAAACTTACGAGCTGATATATACCCGTTCTTTGCATGAGTAAATTGAAAAATTCAACAATACAGATTGAAGGATAAATAAGTTTTTAATGAGCTAATTTTATGTGAATTGTAAATGTAACAAAAAAAAAAGCTTTTGCATATCTTAGCTAAGCAACAAAACCATATTTGTTAAATTTTAAGTCTGTAGATCTAATAGCTGATAAAAAGGATTTTTTTATTTAAAATTAATTATTTAAAATTATCAATTTTTATTACATTTATGGTTTACTATTTTGGCGATAATGGCTTACCCATAAAAGATAGACATATGTTATCGCTAGCTTTTTTGTATACGTGATTATACACGTATAACTCGAACGGTTTTTACAGCGCTCGCCAGAATAGCTTGCAGATGGCAGAATTTTTTCCTACTTATATACTTGACATTTATCGTTATATTTTGGACACTTCACACGATATCTTTATAAATTATAGCCTATGTGTTATTCTGATGTATAAGCTATATTATTGTAAAGTTTCATTAAAATCTATTCAGTTGTTTTTGCATGAAAGAGTAACAAACATTCATACATCCAAACTTTCGCTTTTATAATATTAGTAAAGATTTATTTCTTTATTTCATAGAAATATTTCCCGTTTCTTTATTATTATTTGTAAAAGCAAATAAATTTTAGCCTACATAAACTTAAATATTTCAATATTTTTAATTAAAATACATTAACGGTCAAACTCTAAATAATTAAATCAAGTCCGATAAATTCAGAATGTTTTGTAATGAATCAAGCAAGAAAGGGAAGGGGCAGATAGTTTATTAATTTAATCATAGAATTAAATTATTTATTAAAACTAGTATTTTAAAAACATTTTTATAAATAATTCTTCCTTAAAATTTCATACCTCTTCTACTTCCACTAACCTCACGAGAGGACTAGCGCCTGGACGGTCATTTCGAGTACCCCATTGCCGCAAAGGCACTATACATTTACAAACATTCGTGCCTTCCCCGGTATTCGAACCCTAACCCAACGGCACAGCACTCAGCGTTACTAACCACTATACCGGATGGTAGGTTTTCACTGAAATAAATGAGTTTTACAGGACTACCAAACAGCTCAATTGGAGTTGATGATGTAATATTTATGTTCAAATCGCAATTTTTGGACAATATTTTTTGCTGTGAAGTCAAAATATGTATTTTTTTTTATAGTTTACTTCCTGCTTAAAGGATTAAAATCAGTAACATTGTACAAGAGCTCAAATACTATACTTCATTCCCCACGTGGCAGCACTTACGATCTTAAAAATGAATTGCTTTTATTATATTTCCTCTTTATCTATGAACCAGAGAACATCTTTCTCGCGTTGGTACTTTTTGAAATTCTGAAAAAATAAATTTTTGATCTACCATATTAGTAATCCAAGAGAAATTTAAATAAACCAAATAATTTTATCTACATAAAGTTAAAAACAAATATGTAAATATGTATATAAAAGAAGTTGAAACATTGCATAATTCCCGTATAGATTGAAAATCATAAGTAATCGTCTGAATTTTTGTGATGTATTACATTTAAAAACAAAATTTTGTTAAAAAAAGGCTTAATTAAACTTCTGAATTTATCATTAGAATTCTCAAACTGTGCGGTGCACTTCTCTGGGGGGGGGGGAGATAAATCTACGAGGGAGCTGCGAGCATATTTTAAAACAAAATATTATTTTTAAAAAATTATTATCTTACTGAGAGTAAACAAACAAAATCATTCTAACATAATAAAAAATAAAATACACTTATAAATATATCAGTACTGCACAATGTATTTCATAATTAATTTAACAATGCTAAGTACAAATTTAATAATTACAAGTGACTTAATGGACTTGTCATACATAAATTATATACAAAAATTAACACGTATCTTCATAATTTGTACGGTTTATATAATTAATTCCTTAACTGCCCGATTAAAAGTTACGCGATTAGCTCCCTAATGCCACCGTTTTTCACTTATGTGCGCGCATGTGATTGTATTGGGTGGAGGAAGAAAATGAATATAAATAAGCAAATCCTTTGAAATTAGTAAATCCTTCGCAAACCCTTTCAAGGTCTTTTTATTGCTTTCGAAAGTCTTCGGAGTAATTTTATGCATAGCAGTGCACAAGAAAAATCGTACTTAAGAAGGACGTAAATATACGTCTGGGGTAATTAATGCTTTGACCGAGACAGATGATTAAACATGCTGGTGGAACTTAAGATGTTAAAGTCGGTTTATAGATTTAACATCAAAGTATAGTATTATTCTATTCAATACATTGTTATTACCTGAAAAAAGGGGTGATGAAAATTTTATTAATTATTGGGTCGCAAATATTGAAAGTTTGAGAAACACTGCTATATTTAGTAAATTTTCTATAATTTTTAAATTATTTTCTAAATTAATATTTATTAACATAAGCATTACTAGATTTTCAATTGTGACAAAATTCTATAGGACCTTAAACCATGCAGAGAAAAGTTTACGATGAATGCCTCGCAAATATGAAGAAAAAAAAACTATTATTCATTCCTAAAGATAAAATACTTTTGAATCCTTATTCGCTCAAATTTCCTACCATATTCTGACTAGAATATTTAAAAAGATGAAAAAAACTCCAATACATAAAAACATCCACCCTTTTGGAGATTGGCCATATAAAACCTTATCTCTGTTGTTTTATCTCGGAATGGGATGCAAGAAAAAAGTTATAAGAAGAAATAAAACTAGAAAGAAACCAAATGTTTACTGGTTCTTTTTGCGCAAGAATGTTCTCCAACACATGAATTTTACTTTTTTGAACTCGAACCTCTAACTCTTTTCGAAAATGTTTTATTGAAATGTATCAATAGTTTTCTTTAAGAGTGAAAGGGGGATTGTATGGAACCCAGTATTTCATGCATAATGCAATGGCATAGATTTATTCAGGAGTTTTGGGGTCTATATTGATCAAGATTTAAGTGTAATACAGTTATGATGTGGAGGCATATTCGTTCATAATCTTCTACAAGGATTTCCGATTCCAGTATCTATTAGCGACGTTTTTAATTCTAAATTAAAATTTTGAATTACGGTTGTTAAATTTAATAATCAATTTTGCTTATTGTCTGTAAAAACATACTATTGAAATATTTTTATGTTATGGGGGTAGAGAATGGGTTTTGATTTAAAAAATCCTTAAATCAGAGAAATCAAAGGTTTTTTCTGTTTATATTGTAATGCACATTTTAAATATTTCTAATAAATTCACATAAACAAATTATTTTTGTTTTTTTTAAACTAAGAGAAAAATTTTAGTATAGACATTTTTTGTACATTTTAAAGCAACAATCTTTATGATTACCTTTTTATATGTTTTAAAATGCTTTTGTCGTTTTATTGTTCAATCCTCAAAAATGCAATTCATTATGCTTACAGATTGTATTCATGGAAATGTTTTGTCAGAATAAAATAATTGTAATAAAAATATGCCCATAAAAATATGTGTTTTTCCCCTCATTATATTTATTATATTTATAAAATACATAGCTATATTATATATATTTCTGTATTTACTTTAGTTATTTACATTTTTTGTTTCTTATTGATGTCTTATTTTATTTATTTAAATGGGAAAATGAAGCATGTTACACTCTATATATTTAAACTACTTCCCTCTATTATTAGCGGCAACCAGGAGGCGCTAGTACTTTTGAAACTCGGAAATTATTTCTTCTCCAAGAACGAGTTCGTCTAAGATAGTGCACACATGCGGTAGAGATTTGCCTTTCTCTTTGTATAATGTAAAATGGATTCTGAAATGTGTGCTATAGACTTTTTGTACCCTCTTGTGTTGTGGACCGTATACATGATTAAATATTATTTGTTCATGTACCTGTCACAATCTTAACTATTTTTGTAATAAAATAAGAACAATCATGGGGATATCACAATTTCTATATATATAATTTGATTTATACTAGTTTTTACCGAGTGCACAGCTTAATTCCCATGGTAATTCCCTTCAGCTTTCATGACGACAGCACTTCCGTATGGGAGTGTACAAGTACGATGTGAATGCAGGGCCTGGCGTTGCACGGCTTTCTCTACATTTATAAATATCTTCTCAATATCAGCATAT
This sequence comes from Trichonephila clavata, assembly GCA_019973975.1. Lineage (NCBI taxonomy): Eukaryota > Metazoa > Arthropoda > Arachnida > Araneae > Nephilidae > Trichonephila > Trichonephila clavata. The sequence goes on along the minus strand of BMAO01029749.1, from coordinate 25,798 downwards.
CCAGGGGTGGGTGTGATTTCTATATTAATATGTCATTAAAATTCCCTTTTGCGAATTTTTTTGACTTAGTTGCCCCTTTATACGGGTTTCTTCATCTTCCGTTTAGCACGTGTATATAACTTTTACCTAGTGTATATAGAGAGAGATTACCCATGGGAATTCCCTCTTTCCCTCATGACGCTAGCACTTCTGTTTTGGTACGCACGCGATATGAGTGATTTCTATAATTATGTCATTAAACTTCCTTTTTCAAAATGCATATATATATATATATATATATTATATATTATATATTATATACACTGGTGTTCCAAAGTTAAGCATAATTGATAAATATGTGAATAAAGAAGTAAATGTAAATCAGAATGGCGGGAAACGTGATATGCGAGTGTAAAATGGTTATAAAATAAGGAAGCAAATCAAAAGAATGATAAAAATTAATTTTATTATCCAAAGTAGCAGTTTGAAAGAAAACTGAGCATAGCAAGGATTCACACTTTAAAGAAAAAATGAAAGAAAACATTAAATAAAATACAGATGCTGTAGTTTAATAAGGCGTGTGGTCACCTCTGACAGCCAGGCACGCTGCATAGCGAAATACAATACTTGCTATGAGATGATGAATGAGTTGTGGGCACAAACGGTTCCAAGATTCTTGGAGAGCACTCTTCAGTTCTGTAACGGAGCTTGGTGGGTGTGAAAGGGCTACAATTTGTCTCCCGAACATACCCCATACATGCTCGATAGGATTTAAATCAGGGGAGTTCGCAGGCCACGACATGCGCTGGATGTTTTCCGTTTCAAGGAAGTCATCAATCAGCACCGCTCGGTGAGAGAGAGAGAGATGGCGCATTATCATCCATGAATTTGAAGTCAGGACCGACAGCACCTCGAAACGAGCAAACATAAGGCTCAAGAACTTTGTCTCTGTATCTTTGAGCAGTCACAGACCCCGTGTCATAGAAATGGAGGTCTGTGCGGCCGTCCATCATGATGCCTGCCCATACCATTACTCCCCTTTGTGGAAAATGATGTCTTTCCGTTATGTTTCTTGGTTCAAAATGTGTTCCACGTTCTCTCCATATCGTTACCCGTCGAGAATCACTACTCAGACTAAACCGGGACTCCTCACTGAACATCTCATTGGCCCACTCTCCCACACTCCCATGTTGATGTTTCAATCTCCAGTTCAAACGAGCGCGTTTATGCGCAGACGTGAGGGTAATGCAAACTGCTGGTCTTCTGGCATACAGGCCAGCATGATTGAGTCTCCTGTAAACAGTTTGTCTCGAAATTCGTATTCCTGTGGCGACTTGAGTGCCGAACCCAGTGCTCTGGCAGTACTGCCTCTCTGACGTCGCGCACTTATTACCAGATATCGGTCTTGGCGAGGGGTTGTGACTCTTCGTCGACCTGATACTGGTTGTCGGGTAACATCTCCCGTTCTTTGAAACCTCTGCCACAGTCTTGAGATCACAGACTGGTCCATATTCAGAATTCGAGACACTTCGGTTTGTGATCGTGAGGATTCCAGCATTCCAACAATTCTTCCTTTCGTAAACATGTCCAATTGGCGTCTTTGTGCCATCATTCACCTAGTTTGATGGTTAACAACGTTCCTTCGCTCAGCAGTTACACGAAACTTGTCTGAACTGCCTATGCTGCGTAAATCGGTTTCTACGCGTTCCTACATGCGCCGATGTCTCGCGCAGGACGTAGTCGACTGAAAAGTTTTGCATAAACCCAATGTTTCTTTTTTACCCAATTAATATCTGCAAAATATTTGGAATAATTTTACGAATATTTACTCCATTTTTTTTCGCATTTTACGATTCATGCTTAACTTTTGGACACCGGTATATATATATATATACGTTATTAAAATTCAAGTAAATAAAATCTTGTACAATTGTATTCAAAGATTTTTTTGTAAAACATGAAATTTGAGGATACTCGAAGTGTTTTAATAACAAAGTAATAGCATATTAAAAATTCATTTTGTTCAACTATTATAAATCAAATACCGTACTTTTACTCGAATATAAGCTGCACTTTTTTTCAATATCAGTGCTGTTGAAACTTGGGTGCGGCTTAGAATTGAAAAAAATCGTTGGATGAGGCAATTAGATCAATTAAAGGTTCTGTTTGCATTCAAATATTTGTAATACTGGCAAAATATTAAAATAACTAATTATTCATTTCATACGAGTTCTCATTTTAATTTCTTAAAATTGGATATCTATAAATCATTTTACACTATTTCTCATTCTTCACAGAAACATGTTTAGAACTTGGCGTGTGGCTTAGAATCGATGGCGGCTTAGATTCGAATAAATGGTACCTCAAGTTATGAAGATTAAATGCATGTAATGACATATTTATTATTAAGCTTAAACTTATTTAGAAAATTTATTATGAGTTATTAATATTTCTTCTCACTAATAAAAATGAAATATATTTGAAAAAAGAACAGATTTTATGCTTTTAATTAAAAAATGTCTAACTTCTATTTCGAAATATATCCTCTTAAACACATTTAAATATTGCAAAAATGCTCAGAAGATATTGTCTTAATGCATGTGCTGTTAGAAATAGGGAATGCTTATATATTAACACAAAGACTAAATTTTCTGTAGAAATTCACAGACATATCTTATCATTTCAAATCATTCACTGACATAATTTTATTTATTTCCGTTTTTTAAAGGGAAAAAAACCAAAATGCCAGAAAAAAAAAGAAATAATAAGACAGGAATAACCTAGATAAAAAAATGTTTTTTAACATGTGAATTTAGGTCTTTTAAAATAATATACTAGGTAAACGTGACAAACATAGGTTGCATATATGTTCTTCAATTTTATCGATACAAAAAAAATATGTGTTGCTTAAAAACTATACCTGAGGATATGTGATTAACCTTTATTTTAATTCCATTTTATTCACAGATTTCATAAAATTATATTATCATAAACACTACCGAAAGAAATCCTCTTCGCCTTATGACTTAACATTTTTTTTTTAAAATCGAAGTCTATGAGATTTTTTAACAATGCAAAATTCACTTTGTACTTAAATTGTTGTACTTTGAGCTATCTAATTTAAAATTCAGTGTTAACAGTACAAAAATTTAAGATTGAGGCTTTAAATTGTGTTACATTCTTGTGTTGTCATAAACTAACACTGAAGTTTCAAATAAAGTAATCGAAACATGTTATTATATTTGAGCAACTTCTAAAAACTGAGGAAGTTTTCACATTTATCAAATATTTGGAAGTCCTTGATCACTTGACACTTTTATAAAGATCTGTATATTGGTAATTTTAATATTTTTGAGGTTTTTACGTATTTTAATCTACTGTAGCCTAGTAAATTTTAAACTGTATTGTCAAATTTCATGATTAACTATTGTACTTAGGCTGTTAATTACTTTTCTTCATTGATTATAATTATCAGGAATATATTTTTTATAGCGTTTTTAAGGGGATCACTTCGGGCAACGTTTTTTTTTATCTCTCTAATGTTATAAATGACCAAGTTTAAGAGACATTTTTTAAAACAAATTAATGGTTGTATAGTCAATAGATTTTTGTTTGCATTTGTGTTCTATTTAAGGGTTTTTGCAAATTGTTGCTTGCAATGTAAGAATATTGAATACATAAAACACAATGTTTGATCAAAACACCAAAAAATGAAACCTATTTATTTATTTAAAAAAAATACATTTCAAATCCAGGTAGTGATTTTCTATTCTACTTCTACAATAATTGAATTTTAAGCATGCAATTTTTGATTAACAAACATTGTCGTGCTATGCACAGAATAATTTTGGATAGTAAAAAGGCATGAATTAAAATTAGATATGTATGAATTTAAAAACTTCTTAAAAATATGTAAAATCTAAGTTCAGCATTTTTTTAAAAAAAAGTAAACATTGATTGAATTTAAAAACGCACATAAAATTTCGCTAAAAATGCATACATCAATATTTAGAAAGAATATATGAAAATATATTTAGCACAACAGTTTGAAAAAAGATTTAATATTTAAAATGAAGAATTGCTAGTTTATTCTGTGATAAATCAGTTTTATGCTGATATTATTAATTCCAATATAAATAAAAATTAACATAAAAGTTACCATAACTATAGATTCTTTTTAACTTCAGCTCTCAAATTTTGTGAAATAATAGAAAAATATATAAAAATAATTTAGACTACAAAGCTGATTTTTTCCCTTCAATTATCATCAAATAAAACGCATTGTGACCCCTTAAAAATAATAAATGAAACTGGAAAAGCTCATTGTATTAATCCCGATATTTTTTAAATTAAAAGTTCTTTCTATCTTTTTAATTTTGTCCTTGCAAAAAATCTCATTTCCACACAAATTAATTAAAAAAATACTTTTATAATTGATACAAGTCTTTGACAAATATTTAACTTTCTTTTCAACACTTTCTAGATTAGAATATTTGTCATGTTTTAACGAAATTATTATAATCTAGTTTTAAAAAAAAGGATGCAATGAAGCTCGTAATAAAAATTCTTTAAAAAAGCGCCAAAACAGAAAGCTGTACTTAGCACTTAATAAAATTTTAATTAGCAATCCACAATGTAATTGAAAAAAAGTTTCAAAAGTGAATTTGAATGAGAAAAATATTTAATTTAAAGGGGAAAAAGCATTTTCTCATGTAGTTATTTTTCTCACAAAGTAGAAAAGAATCAATAGATTTTTAATGGAAAATTTAAAAAACTTATTTTAAAAATCACAATTACTTTCCTTAAGCACCTTTTATAGCGCAGAAAGTTTAAACATAAAACTACAATTGCTAAATACATTTCACTTAAATATTTATCCATACTAATAAGTTTATAAAAATTTAAACAAAGAAATTGTAATTAAAAAAGTCATTATACAATGATCATCGAAATGGAAAAAAATATCACCGCCGATACTTTTCAAATTAAACAAGCATTTTGGTGTTCAATAATTGAAAACTAAAACTGAAAGACTTTTTTTCAATGTAGAAATTAAATTACTCGTGCATAATCAGCTGTCGTTAGAACTAATTTAATAACTAAATCGTGATGAATGGGAATCAAAGAAAAAGTTTTAAGTTATTTTTTCCTGAATATCCACTCAGAATTTCTTATAATAGCATTTATGTTCAGACATTTACTTTTTTTATTATTTAGTCCTTGTATAACTGAATAACACAATTTACATAATTACTTTAACTTCGGAAGACTGTTTAGAGGAGTTTATAATTTTTTGACGCAATATTTTGAAACATTTAATTAAGTAAAATATTAAAACAAAATTATATTATCCTGTAATATATTCGTTATCTTAAATAAATTAAGATATTTATTTGAAACACTAAAAAATAAATTCATAATGTAGTTGTACAGCATAAAGTTGGAGTAGTACACAAAGTTAAAAAAAATCAAGATTTTTATTGAAAAACTTAAGAAACATTTGTCAAAATAATAAAAAAAATATTTTAGAAGATAGAATAATGTATGAAATTTTAAATTTTAATAGTTTATTCAATTGCTAAATATTTTAATTTAACATTTTTAATTACAATGAGAAAAAAATAGAAAGATTTGAAATCAACATATCTTAATAATTGCAAAAGAAATATATTTTAAGCAACGAATACCCATAAAATTTTAAAAAACGAAAAAATAACTCAGGTAACGAAAGAAAAAATTTAGAATATATTTATATAGATGAAGAACAATATATTTATGATGTCTTATGGTCAACTTTGATGGTGATGCATCAAAACTGAAAATTCTTCAAAGATTGATACAGAGGTTGAGGGAAAAGATGCAAATGTTACAAAATATCTCGATAGATAAATTGAATGATATGTACTCATTTTCTGTTAAATCTAAGTAAAATAAGAAAAAATTATTTAAAAGAAATAGAGAAGTAACTAATGTTTAATAAATAGGACAAATACAGGTTAAAATCCATAATTTTTGTAAATAAGTGAGATTTAATATTAAATATGCAATTTTCTAAAAAATGATGTTTATAAAGCTGTGCGTACCTTTTCTTCAGAATCTACTGAATGGATGTATCTGCAATTTTTACTTCATGTTAATAATATGTAATTATATACGTTGTATGATCAAAAAGTACAGGGACAAGGTGTAGAAAACCTCTCCCTAAAAAGTTCACTGTACCGAAGCACGTCCACCTTCAAAGTAATCTTCTTGAGTGACAATACACTTCTGCCAGCATTCGTATGACATCTGGAAGCACAATTGGAAATTTTTTTTCGCAACCTACCATAAGGCCTCCTGTGATGCTAATTTATTTGATGACACAAAACGACGTCCATGTGAATGGTTTTTCATTGATGGGAACAGGCAATTGTCACATGGGGCTAAGTCTGGTGAATAGGGGGATGCGGAAGCACTTTAGAGCTAGTTTTGGCGAGGAAACCTTTTACCAAATGGGATCGATGTGCTGGTGTGTTGTCATGCAGAAAATACCAATCGTCACTCTACCAGAACTGAGGCCGTTTACGGCGAATCGACTCCCTCAAACGACATCTTCAAAAAGTGTGCAGCCTCAGCGACTTGTCCAAGTATTTTGTAATGATCGTTTCGAAGACATTCAGATACCAACGCAATATTTTCTGTGTTCGGTGAAATCGAAGTTCGTCCAAGGCTTTCAGTTTATTCGATGGATACTCGACCCCCTTTAAAATGCCATTGCCCTTGGATCTTGCCCCCATGGAAGTTTCCCCATACACCTTACTTACCTAAGTCTCCATTGGTGTTTTACCTAAGCGTTGACAGAATTTAAGGTTAAAGGCTGTTTAAGAACAAGGCTAACTGGCTTCGGAAGATAACAGCTGCGATTGCAATTCGGTCACATGACATGGATTAAACTAACATGTCCAGTTAGGGAAGGGTAAGGAAAATACATTGCATGTGGTTTAAATTTAGGTACTTGCTTTTGTCGTCAGCAATTACTGCAGTCCCCGATTTTTCAGACCGTAATATGTATATACTGAAATGAGCTTTTTGAGGAAAAAAAACAAAATATTTCGCCATAGAGTAGATATCGTAACAAAAAGTAATTATTTTTAATAAACTCCTAGTGATGCTGAGTAAAAGTTTGTTTTTGGAAAAACTAAATATAAAACATTTGAAAAATCTCATTTCAGTATCTGAAGTCTAATTAATATACAGACAAGATTTGAAGTATTTACATTAAACAATTTATGAGATAAAGGTACATAAAAAAGTTCAAATTAACATTGTTGGTATAAGGGATACCGATTTCTCTTAATCATCTGAAGATTTTCTGACTTTGGTGTAACCTAGACAAGGGGGAGGAGAAACCGTTGGGAGAGAAGAGCCAAGCTGTAAGTGAAACAAAATAGCTAATTTATCAAACAGCCATTTACGCAAAGAGCCATTTATTCAATGAGTCATTTTTAGAAAGTTTCATACACGTAAGCAAGGAGAGAAAGAGAACCCTTAGTAACAGCATCGATCTCGATTGTCATGCTCCATTTAGTATTCTTTATAATATTATAATAAAACTTCACACAACACACACACAACACTCAAACAAAACACACACACAACACAACACAAGTATAACATTTTCCGTTCTTTCCAAAACTAAGAGATGTCGAAGGTATTTATTTCAGTTTCTCAATGCAAAAATAACCATTGCCAAAATATTATAATATTGTGAATTAAATTTTCAAACTTCGTGAAAAAATTTCTATCCACTAATACCGTAAGTTCTTCATTCTAGAATTTCATGTTCACACTAATAATTAAAAGTTGTGACGGGGCTATATATATATATTCGCGAGATTTCCGAACTAATCCTCTTGGGAAACTTTGGGGCTAGCATTTATACTATTTCACAGCCTTTTCAGGAAAAACACGAGATAGCTATATGTTAATTAGTTCGACTATATAAAGTCTATATATATAAGTTTTGTAATTGTAGGAGAGAAAGATCTGCCAAGCTGTCACGTAAGTAACACTGGAGATTTAATTTACGAACTTAGCGCGCGTTTAAAGGGTATAAATTAAAAGGTGTAAATTGTTATATTGAAGATCTATGATAACAGATTCAGTACCGGCCTGAGGTCAGTTAGTGATAGTTCCCCTTGTCCATTCTGTTGTCAGTCCATTCTGTTCATTTGTCAGTGTTGAATAAATATATTTGTTATTATGGCGTTTGTTGGTGATGATATGTTTCCTCCCACACATAGAGAAGCACCGGGAGGAGTGAGCGGGGTCCGAGGTAGGACACCGCACCACAAAGTGACTTTATTGTTTTTGCATACATAAATTATTTCAGCACTCTTTATTAATCATCAAGCATGCCATAAAATACAGAATGTGTTTTTGTCACTTCTTTGGGGGAGGGAGTTAAATGTTTTTCTTGATCATTCACGAGTGCTATAAGTTTTTCATATGTAAATGTTTCTGGAAGTCACTTCAAAGAGTGTCTTTTGTATGACAAATTTACTAATAAACTGCATTTTTACTGTTTTCGAACTACGATATTTTCTCGAATCTAAGCCACATATATTTCCAGTGTTAAAGGGGCATGGTACGATTTAAGCAAAAATTTTTAATTTAAGGATTTTTAAATTTTTTGGTTGCCTTCTATGTGTATATACTATGTAAAACAGATTTTGTGCTCAAAATTTCATAAAAAGCTAGACATTTAATATTTTAGGGAAAAAGCTTAAAATTTGTGAAATTATTTTAAAATGTTACTCCTCCTACAAAGGTTTACATACAAGCATGAAATTTGATTTACAAGTACGTCAAACTATGCATAACAAAATTTGGTATGGGTTTTGCGATAACATAATTGGTTTTCGTACAATACTTCTTTTTATGAATGCTTATTGAAAATACCTTAAAAAATGTATAAATTCTGAGTTCAATTCCTTTTTTTAAAAAAATAAGTATTGCTTTGATTTAAAAATGCATACCGACTTTTGTTGCATCTACTATTAGCAATAGGTAAGAAAAGATTCAAAGCATTAGGCAAAATAGAAAAAAAAGCCTTAGCATTTTAAATGAAGACAAACTAGTTATTTTATCTTTTCGAGATAAGTAAGTTTAAAGTTTTGATATACCATAGAGGTGTGAATAAAAACGAACGCAAACGGTATCAAAATTCTGCGGTTTTTTTAGAGCTTTCAAACTTTGTAATGCTATAGAAAATTATACAAAAAATAATGTAAGCTGAAAAAGTTAAATTTGATTTTTTGACCGATTTTTGTCAATTGAATCGTATTGTATGCTACTGAAACACGGGTGTGACTTAGAATCAAAGACAAGACATTTATTGGACAATGAAAATTAAGTTTTTAACCTCTTCAAAAGAAAAAAAATTGTAACTGTCCATTCTGGCTATTTGCATTGATGACTTATCCCATTCCGCAGTAAATCTCCAGTATTCAGTCTTATCTTAAACATGATTGTCTGCTCGAATTTACGAATTTTTTTTTTGTGCACACCTACTTTTCACCACCAAAACATAAAAAAAATATCGGTAATAGCATCAGAAGGAGTTCACTATGACGTAAGTATGAAAAGAGAGGCAACTTTATACGCAAAAAAAAAGAATGAAACCGAGCAACGATCACTGAAAACTTTACACGGATGAAACAAATATACGTCGAGGGCATAAACAAAATGATAAAATTTTTGTTTGTAAATGTCCAAAACAGTCTTTAATATATTTCTTTTACATTCTTTTGTAATACATTTTTTCAAAAAAATTTTGTATAACATATGCACTGGATGGCACGGAAGATGACATAGTTTGGGAAAATGGCTACACCTGCTCAATTCTAAAGTTAGCTGTGAGAATGAGAAGGACAAATCATTTTCGAAATTGATATAAACGTTTAGAGTAATTATAGATTCGTGTATGTATTTAAAATTTTATAATACTGGTAAAATAATTTAATTATTAATTTCTTATTATTTCTTTTATTTTTTTTAAATTTCTTAAGAATCGAAAATTGAGGAACATTTTACACAATTTTTTTTCTACTCAAAAACGTGTAGAGAATCAATGACAATATTTTTTTACAAAAATATTTTGAGAATTTGGGTTGTGGCTTAAAAGGCTATGGTAGCTTTGATTAAAGTAAAAATGGCAATTTTATTATTTTTTCTAATTTTTTAAAACTATTAAGAGAGAAGTACCTATATTTATTTAGACAAAATTCTTCATGTATATGCATATACAGATAATTATAAAAGAAACAGAGAAAACAAGATATCAATCATTGGTATGGCCAAGTAATTTTAGCGCCTTTTTCAGATGTATTTTACAATAATGCAACTAATGAACTTTTTACTAACAGAAAGTAGTGTGTACTGTGCCACTCCTCCAAATATACTACTATTGAGCTGAAAAGAAATAATGACACAAATCTGTATCAGCACTATAAAAAAGCAAAAAACTAGCGAAATTCAGGAAAATTCGGGAAAACTATGGGAAAATTTAAATATGATTCGGCTCATCTAGGGCACAAATGCGACCAAATGCCGAAAACCCGAGGTCAATTGTTTGCTTATTGGCTGAGAAAAAGGTACGACAAATAATGGAACAAAGACGAAAGAGAAGACGAAGACGAAATTTGCGTCCTAATAGCGCTTTTGTTCCACTGCGTGAAAAAGGCACTAAAAACAATTTTAATAGACATAGTAATTATTTTAGTAATGCAAAATTTGCAATCGTTTGAAGTGCCGCTACCATCTCAGCAAAAACCTGTAGTTTGCCGAACCATGTTCTATGCTATTCATAAAAAATTATACTTGAGAAGACCATTTGAAATCGATTTAACGTTTATAATTTCTACTAAATTGAAAAAGAGTAATTCATTCTTTTTTCTTTCGATTATGAGTCACATCCAGCAAAAAGAATTTTAAAATGAATTATATAATAATTTCATAATTTATTGCAGTTAACAGACATAAAATTTTCAGTGAGAAAAGGAAGAATGTAAGAGAAAAATTTTAAAAAAAAACTGAACTGATCTTTATTGAACTGAATGAAATAAATTTTGTTCCTTATTTCATTGGCATAATCCTTATAAATCATTTTATTCCTTGAATAAGAATACAAAATTTCGATTAATAAGATGTCTCATATTTAAGGATTAGATAATATTTTTCACATATCTTGGGATTATTGTACCTGAATATATGGAAAATTTTATATAATTGGTAAGTGAAATTACCAGAATAATACTCAATTCCAATAGAAATAGCATTATAATTGTTGTGGGTGCTATATCGGTGTGCCTTTATCTTATTTGTTGTTAGACTTTCAACACTTTGCTCAGTTACTCCAATGCTTCCCAAACATTCAATATTTGCGACTCAATATTCAAACATAATTCAAATAATTTTCATAATTTCTATACAAATAACAATGTGTTGAATTCAATAATAATACACTTTGACACTAAAGCTGCAATACGACTTTTTCTTAAGTGCCTACCCACGTATATATACGTCTCCAAAGCGTTAATTATCCCAGACGTATATATACGTCTTCCTGAAGTACGACCTTTTTGTACACTGCTATCCATAAAATTATCCAAAGACCTTGGAATCCAATACATGGAACTTGACAGTGATTGCAAAGGATTTTCTTATTTCAGAGGTTCCTTACTTATTCCTCTCTTCCCATTACATCACATACGCTCGCCTACGTGGAAAATGGTGACATTGGGAAGCAAATTGCGTAATTTTTAATTGGCAGATAAGGGATTAATTATGAACCGTACAAATTATCAAGATTAATGTTCATTTTTGTATAAAACTTTACGTACGACAAACCCATGTAAGTCACTTGTAATTATTAAACTTGTTCTTAACTTAGTATAGTTAAGTTAATTATAAAATATGCTGTGCAGTACTGATGCATTTATAAGAGTATTATATCAGTGTAAATGTTAATTTTATTTTTTTATTATGTCAGAATGTATTTTGTTTGTTTACTTTTAGTAAATTAATAATTTTTTAAGTAATCTTTTGTTTTGAATTTTTCAGTGTATTTGCACACCCATCCCAGATAGAGTTATCTCGCCCTCGTAGTAGGGATCGCCTCATAGTTTGAGAAACGCTGATTTACCCAATAAAACTCGTAAAATGTAGATATCTTTTTAGACACTCCATTAGGATAATTAGCATTTACAAGAGGGATTGTCGATATTTCAACTAAAAGGAACAGATTCGTAAAAGATGAGCATTTTAGAAAAATCTGCGAAGGAATTACTTTTTATTCTGTCTGCTTACCGAACACTTTGGGGTAAGCCACTTCCGTAAACATTAATCACCGGACCAAACCTGTGTTTTCGGAAGAGGGGTACAAAATTTCTTCTTTCTTCTTTACTTGCTGAACCGTGAAAATCCCCACGCCTCAAAGGGTCAACAGCGTCTTGTATTCGTATCATTGTTCAACGATGCAAATAAATGTTAATCATTGATAAAAAAAAGTGAGGGATGCTGTATAATCGAAAGTTTTACTCCGAAAAGCAATTTCTGAACCAATCTAGCCGTTTCTTATGGAAAAATAATTAATTCAGTTTTTGTTTGAACTGAGTATGAAAATAACTGCATAGTTAAAAAAGGATTATTTCATATTGGAAGTAATAAGTGCATAAAAGTCAATTTATTTTACAATTTATTTATCAGTGAGGAGACTGAAACATTCTTTCGTGTTAAAAGAATTTCGTGTTAAAGGATATTAGAAAAAACATTTATTCAACAAAATTAAGTTTGTTATGGTACACTTTATCCACATAGATATGTATATATACGCATGTTTTCAATGTCATCTATTTTGTTACTTATTTAACCATTGGAATCGTGATGCACTTCATTTCGGATAATATGGGGACAGGAGTGGCATTAATCACTTTAGTTTCGTTGTCTGAATCTGCCTCAATGATATTTTTTGAGTTTTTAATTAACTCTAAAATGTCTTTGTCTGCCATAATTGGGGCTGCACACACATTGTCATCCTTTATTGCAACTGTTTCTTTCGATGATACATTAGGACAATCCGATAATACAGAAACTTTCTCAAACATTTCTTTAAGTGTTCCCTACCAGAATCAAAATGTTTTCGTGTTAAGCGATTTTCTTTAGTGTTTAGAGAAAAATGCATGAAAATACATTGTAGTTTGTCGGGACTGTACTGTTATTTCTTGTTAACTGATATTTCATTTTAGTCGCTTTCGCGTTAAACATTATTTACTGTATATTTAAAAAAAATCAGTTTCATCTAAAATTGCATCGAACTCTGAACAATATCCATGGTTAAAAATACAAAAAAAACAATGTTGAAAATAATGCATAATATAATCAATTTAATATGCCCCTACCCATAATCAAAAATTTACAATGTTTATAGAGAAACCTCTATATTCCTTTAAGAGATTCCTTGCACTGGTTTTGATATTAGAGCTAATTGAGTTTAAAAATGTAACACGTACATAAACCATTCGGTTAAAACTAATGATGCAAGTAACGTTTCCTTTAATAAAATATATTTCTTATTACACCGAAATCTTTTTTACACGGTCTTTTTTATATGATTCTGAAATATCACGGTACACGAATTCATTTTTTATTTATTTTACACGATTTTTTGCTTTAGCACAAATTCTGAAAATATTTGGGATTCATTCCCTTTGGATGAAGATTTGATCAAATTTATTACAGTTTATGGTAAAAAAGAAATCCAAGTTCACAGCTATTAACAGTTGATTTAATTCGGGAGATCCTGAAATGTTCTACAAGTATGGAACAACATTTTTTTACTCATGATCCTGACATAAATCGTGCATTAGCCATCCGCGTACGGGTAAGTTTTATACTTTCCGGTCCTGAAATACAGGGTAATTTTTTTTTATATTTTCTTTCTCTACATATGTTACAATTCACATATTCATCAGTTGTTTTAAAATCATACAAGGATTTTAATAGTTTACGTTTTCAAAAAATATATAATACGCACCCGCTATTTCAGCGGGCAGGGATTAAAAGTTAAAAAAATCATGCGATATTTTTATTTTCAGATGAATATAATTTTTAAACACTTTACCTTGAAAAATGTTACAGAAATTTTGTAATAAAATAGAAAAAAAAAGGGAACACTTCAAAGGAATATGCTTTTTCCATGATAAGCAACCTATGTAAAGCATTAGAAAAAGACTGTAGATGAATCACTGAAGTGTTCAGTAATATCATAAATTTTCCTTAACTTAGCAAAGGATGGATTAATTAAAATTTTCATTATTGACAAAATCGAGATTTCTCATCAACAAGTAAAAACAATGAAGCTTCATAATTCTTGAAAATATTTTGGCGTGCTTATAGATTCTCTTTTCGACAAATACCAATGATAATCTGGCTTTTTTACTAAACCTTGCAATTATAAAAGGGCAAGAAATACCATCATTTCGTCAATATTTTTAGAATCCAGGATTTATGCTACCCTGGATTAGTAGAGGGATGTTGAGAGGCAATTCTAAATGTTTCAAAAAGTTTGCAAACTCAAAAATATGCGGGAGGAAATCTAGCAAGAGAAAAGAAATTCAAGAACCCTTTAATGCCATCTGGGAGCGAAAATAAGCATCAAATGATGTTGTTTTAACCTACATGGGGAGAGAGCGGGATCAGTATTGAAATAAGGAGAAAAAATTATTCGCCCACGTGACCCATGATCGAGGACGAAATTGATACACCGCTCAAATCGCGGGAACCGTACGCGGAGGGTTAAAACTCCAATGTAGTCTTAAGTTTTGTGTAGTGAAGTATCACAAAAATTCAATAAGTAACTTGATAAACCCCCCAAAACAGCGACTAATAACAGACATTGTAATTACAAAATAACCTGCAGAAACTATTAATAATGAACAAAATTCTTCATTTCAATCAAAGCCAACAGTTGTGTTAGACGCTTCGGTAATATCTACTGATTATAACATTTTTTATCTAGCTCGTATTAACGTGCGGGCTTGTTATCGAGTAGCGATGAATAGTTGTTAGTTGGTAGTTTTATTCCTAATTTCAATTTCAATTTGTATATGTTTTATGTACTTATAGACTAAAATTTCATTGTACACCAAATTTAGATTTTCTTTTTAGTAATAAAAATAAATATTTTTGTTTGTTTTATAATTATGTAACAGGGATTTCATTATTACTTTTTGTACGGCTGTTTAGGAAAATTTTTACTTATAACATAATACATATAGACTTGATTTTTGAAAGATGCCTTTATGTGTGATTATTTGATGTTTTCGTATAACAAGGTACATATTGTCCTGAGTTTTATCATGTGCACATACAAAATTTAATAAATAAGTAAAATAAAAATTAAAAAATAAGAAAAAGCCTCGTACAACATGGTTTTGATATAGCATGGAGTGAATTAGCCATGCTATACGAGGGACACCTGCGCTTAAAATTCTTCTCGTATTCTGAAATTATTTCCCTGAGATCAAAATAAAGAAACTTTCAAGTATCAAATATGTACATAGAAACTAAATTTTAGTATTACAATCTGTAAATGCATGTGTTAGAACCATAAAATTGTAACCATGCGGATTCACTTATAAAAAACAACAGAAGAAGACTTAAAAATCATTCAGTATAATTAATTTGCATGATTTACAAGTCCAGGTGCAAAACCTTTTCCCGCCTTTTGTTTTTGGAAAGGTAATTTAACATTATGCATTATAAAAGTTTATATATCTATGATGATATAATATTACTAATAATGCAAAAGTTTTATCCGATATGCGATAATTCTTGTTAATTGCAAACCTTTATATATGTCTGCTCTCTTTCTATTTTGTAAGGAATCCCAAATAAAAGATAAGTCCATTGCTTGAGATTTGCCTGAATCTATTTTTTCGACTGCAAGATATAACAAGGTTTTTTTAAAGTAAAAAACTGAATTAGAAGTTTTTTATTTAGATCTTCTAAAAATTCATGTTTTAATAAATTATTAAATTTAATTAACTGCATTCCACACAAAGAAACAAAACAAAGTAATAAACATTTATGTAATCACATAGCACCGAGAGTTTGAGCAAATTAAATATATTCATTTGAGAAGACATATCTTCTTTTGTTTATTTACACTCTAATTTGCTTTCTTCCTCGAAAAAGTAATATTAAATCTGCAACTTTTCAAACTGTTCTTTTCTTTGAGATTCATAAAGTCCGAGGAAAATACCTCTGTTTTTAATTAAGTTTTTTAAATTATTAAACAACGCTTTACAACGTTATCTAAATATATACCAGCAACGGGTTTATTTGCTCACTTCCTTTAAACTTTTTAATGCTCAAATTTTTGGCCACAGGAACTTTGTATTCTTAATCTCTACGATTCTGTAAAATACATTCATTATATACGAAATATACTTCGTTTAATTCAAAATATTTAAGCACAAAAGTAAATAAAGGGGCATATATTTCGTTACATTATTCATCATTATTTTATGCTTTTTTTAAATTTTCTTACATTATAAACATCTGATAGAATAAAAAGAATATCCATATCTCAGAACTTTGTTCTATTAATAGGACAACTGCCACTAGTTGAAGAAAATCCGAACATTCCATAACATCCTGTAAATTATTTTAAAAGAGGTTTCAGAGGATGTTACTAATGTCTCGAGAGCCGAAGATATAAACAATTTTCAAACAGATATAAGTCTTTGAAATTAAAATTAAATAGTTCGATTCTTTTAAACATTATTTATGAATGAAAGAGGTATTTGCGCAAAATGTTTAATATACAATCTATAATTTTAAAAATTATAAGGATATGAAAATAAGAAACATTTCTGTAAAAGAAATAAATAAACATGCAATGTTGTGCATGCAATGTTCTGATATAGTAGATTTGATGTATAAAACTTTGTAGATTGTTAAAACGTATCGTACTCCTTAAACCTTGCATAGTTTTAGTATCATATATTTTTTGTATTTCAAAATATTAAAAAATATTTAAATTTTTAAAAAAATAATAAAAATGCAACATTTTTATTTAAAAAAAAATGTAATTTATAATTCTATTTTTTATAAAAATACCACAGTGTAATAAGAATAATTTAACCTTGAAAAACAATTGATTGCAAGAAATAAGAGTTATTATTTAAGAAAATATGCGCAACGTAAAACGTAATTAGTATTTCTTACAGAAATGATTCTTAGTTTTATATGGTTATAATTTTTTAAATTATGATTATATTTTAAAAATTTTACACTTTTTTGAAGCTCTATTCAATTACAAATAATGAGTAAAACATTTGAATTATTTAATTTTAATTTCAAAGGATTATATCCCTTTAAACATTGTTTACAATTTCTGCTCAAATTTAAAACCCCTGAGATCTCTTAAAAGGAAACTGCAAGTATGGCTTTAAGTTTAATAATAATTTTATTTTAAAAATAGTAGTTAGTTTGCATGGAAATAAGAAAAAATATCATGTACTGTATATATGAAGTCAAAATGTAATTATTTATTAGAAAAAAGCATTAATTAATATTTGAATCAGTAAAGTAATTTATAAATCAAGATACACATTCAACGATGTTTATAATAATAGCATATATTTTTATTCTTTATTAAAATAAGATTTCCTAATACTTGGTTTCAACTTTTTTTATAAAAATTGTCTCCCAAGTATTAGTTTTGTAAATTTTGTAAACATTTGTTCTTGATTAATTTTTTGAAAAAGAAAAGAAACGAAATGTAAACACTCATTTGGAATTTTTTTGCTCTCTTTAAGACTAATTGGCAATCTTGTAAGCAAACATGCAGTGCAGCTAGAAAAAAAACGATCCAGCATATATTAGTTAAAATAACTGAATATTCTTTAAGTGCAAGGAAAAATTAATTGCAATCTTTCTAGTTCTTTAATTATTTTTATTTAATTAACAATGCTCACTGTGTATTATTTCAGATGCATGAGTTCATACTATTTTTATGCATTTTTTAAAAATAAACTTAAGTAATCCATCAAAGCATAATGACCAAGTAAATGTAGTATCTGAAACAAGAAAAATATAAAAAAAAAATTTAATCTTATTTTGATAAAGTATATTTAAAAATATTTAATTTATGTAATAATTCCTTTAATAATAATTATCTCTTCAATCAATTATTTCTAATGTACATGAATTTGTGCAGATTTTATCGGAAGTTATTTGAATATAGAAATAACTATCATCACCATAGCTTTGTTCGTTAGACATTTCAGCATTTAAAAATAAATGTAAAAGTCTATTTCTTTCGGTAAAGCTCAATATAATTTTGATGGGAATTGTAAGATTATCAAATAATAAAAACCTTAATCACTAACCCTTCAATTTTAGTGAAACAGCTCAACTAAGCACATTTCCGAATAAATTCCTCATTAAAATGGATGTCTTTTAAGTGCATTGACTTTATTTTTGTACATCCTCTTTAACTGTAATATATCAATAATTAAGAATATAAACTGATGGCAGATAGGACAAAATGGTTATGTTAAATTCTTCTAAGAAAATGTTGTAGTTTTAAATATGTATTTGATGAACATCAGCATAATTATATCTTAAGAAACAAAATGTTATTGAATTACTTAGCTGTAAATATTTTGTAATAGCTGTAGTGTTAAATATCAGTATCTTTTCTTAAGGAATAGTTAAACAAAACATTTAAAATATAATTATTACTAAAAACATATTATTTTTAAAATATAAATGTAATGGAAAAAATGTTTGGGATTATTCTTTTACAATAGGAATTTTTTTTATCTAAATTTATATTAAAACTTATAAAATTCCATGAAAATTTATTTCACTAAAATTATTGGTAAACTTGTGCTTTATTAAAATAGATAGAATGGCAATATTTATTTATTTATTATATATGCGTAAGTATACAACACCAGTAAAAACACAAAAAAATCACAGATTTTAAAAATTTATTCCAATATGTAAATCACAGTAGTAAAAAATTATGGGCGTTTCCTTTCAATTGGATATGTCAAAGCGCAATTGTAATACCAAGATGCATATTGAAAGGAGTATCTGTAATATGGATATATATAACGATAATAATCCCTTAACGCCATTTGTATTCTACATATTTTACTGCCATACATATTTTATGAATAAAGTACGACTTAATTGCTTAATTAGTACATCTTAATTATGCTGATTAAAATTATATACTAAAATATGAAAACTTCAGAAAAACCTGAAATTATTGAAGCTAGCTGCATAGTTCAATGTTAATAATGTTCAGTTATGTGGAAATCAATCCATAAGAGTTCATAAGATTTTAATTGCTGCAATTTAAAATATGTGTATTACGTTTTACTTTAACAAGATATTTATTTATGCAATTTCAATCTTTAAACTACACATTACAAAGATGAATATATTTGATATATGTTTAATTTTCAAAGTTCTCCATATTTAAATGTTCAATCCTAGTATTCAAATGAAATTTAGATTTTTTGCCTAAAGAAATATTACAAAACTACATTTTAAGGAAATGTTTTCAAGTTATATTTTGTCTGTTGTACACTGTAACGATATTCCAATTTATTTTCACAATTTTATTCGCTTTGATAATTAGTACAGATGAAAAAATTCAAATTTATATTTACAAGGTTAAATTGGATCCATTTATCTTTCTGCACTGTGATTAGATATTTTGTTCAAATTGAAGAATTATTTTGATTTGAAAATCTAAAAGTGAAATAGAATACGGACAGACAGTCGCACTTTAGAAAGGCTCAGCTTTGCTTTTAAATCTTGAAATTCATCTCGCATATGAAAGTAAGATAAGAATTTAAAAAATGAAAACTGTATGAAATACAAGAAAACTATTTTATATGCAAATATTTTAGATATTATGAAATTTTTCAGAGAAAATGGAAGATTAGAAGAAATGTCTTAATACAAGTAAATTGGTAACTTAAAAAAGAATCTAAATTCTGATTAATTTTATTTCTTTCATTATGGGAATCCTTAAGATTTACTTAAATTTGAAAATACTTGAAGGTACACTTTTCATTAAAATATTAAGGAACTAATTTTAATATAAATAATGCACTTTATACTTTTTATGATAACATGTTACACTATAAATTTTGTTTTAATATTAATATCTTTCACTTTAAAGATTATTTTCTCTAAAAAATTTCTGGAATAGTTACTATCACAATTCACAAAATTTTGGATTCCTGTAGATCAGAAATTTTTAAAAATTCATATATGTATTACTATTAAATTCATATATGTATAAGTAAAAATTTATACATGTATATATGTATAATTGTAATTAAGAAAGCGAAATTTTTTATTCAATTAATAAAAATAGTAATAATATAAATAAAACTCAAATTATTAGCCAATATTACAAGTGCATAATTGTAGCATAGATATTTCTAGAATTTTCATCACTATAAAAAACAAATTAATAAAGTTAGAAAAAAATTATTTTAACATACTCTTCTTTAGAAAAAATTAACATTAAAAAATTTATACAATATATATATATATATATATATATATATATATATATAAATTAAAATTAAATTTATTTGAACCATATTTGTGTCGAAAATATCAGCAAATTTATCTTTTTGATGAAAATGAATGTTTTAATATCTCCATATAAAAAAACTCCTTTTTTATCTACAAATGTAACTCAGAATTACTTTTATTTTAGTTTTATTAATTCCATGATTATTTGTCAAAATATAAATTTAACAGTTAAATCAGTAAATATGCACCTGGTTTCGTAATTAGTGTTCATTACTTTCATACATATCTTTAAAATCATAATGTTATAGTTGTGAATAGCCTGAAATTACGATTATATTGATTATTAACGATTTGAACCAACAGTACACGAATCAAAGACACTTGATAAACAGCAAGTAGTTCCATAAACACCTGAATTATTCCTTTAAATATTAATTTTAAAACTTTTACCTATGCAAAATATATAATCTATTCTGTTAAGGCCTAGACAATTACCAAAATATACTTTTGTGCTTTTAAAATTATTAAGAAAAAAGATTAAGCAACTTAAGAATTAACATTTGATCTCCACATCTAAATCATGCCATTTAAATGTCAAATTATGACGTATTCTTTAGTGCAAAATGAAGCAACTCATACAATTGCTGAATTTAGGTCATACAGCATTTCAAAATTTAAAAGAAAAGGTTTTCTTAATTTTTTTGGATTATTTTTAATTAACATGAGAAAGTGTGTTACTCTTTTTGAAAATGTCTTGGTGCAATTTATTCCTATTTTATATTGCGGTTATTTTTGATCTTTTAGACAAAAAGGACGTAAATTCGTAGAAAATACTTAATCTGCGTTTTTAATTAAACGGTTTAAACTATTTCTTGCAAAAAAGTAAGTCAAATATATATATTAATATTTTATACACTCACTTCCAAAAGTTAAGCACGATTATGTAAAATGCTAAAAAATCAACAAATACTGCTTTGATTGACACAAAATTTGGCAGTAAAGTATCATATATATTTATACATAAAACAAAATCAATAATTATATACAGAAATGAAAACAATATTTAATTTTTGTAAGTTATCAGATAATGTCATACTGGAGACTTAAACAAAATTATGTATAATGTGAAAATAAACGGCATAAAATGAAAAAAGGACATTAATAGGGTATGTGTTCCCCCCTCATCTGTATGCAAAGTTTACATCTTCTGACCATGCTTTCAATGAGGTGGTCAACCACCGCAGAATTAAGCAAACGCCCTTCTTCTTGTAGAGTAGTTTCCAGCTCAATAAGAGTGGCTGGAAGTGGGAAAAGTGAAGATACAGCACGGCCGAGAGCATCCCAAAGATTTTCAATAGGATTAAGGTCGGGCGAGTACATATGTTGGCCACGCCATACGCGCAATCCCTTCACTCTCCAGGTAGTCATCGACGATGTCAGCTCTATGGGGACATGCGTTATCGTCCATTAAAACAAAAGTAGGGCCAACAGCTGCAGCGTACAATCTCACAATGGGTTCTAGGACTTCATCCCGATACCGGACAGCCGTCAAAGAACCCCGTGTAAAGATGTGCAGGTCGGTGCGGTATCCTAATGAAATGCCTGCCCACACCATAATGCTTCTGTCTCGGAATGCGCGATGTTCGGTGATGTTTTGAGGCTGATTGCGTGTTTCTTGTTTACGCCATATCCTTATACGCTTGCCAACTAGCTCCAGAACAAATCTTGACTCATCACTAAACATGGCAATGCCTAAGTCAGACACAGTAAAATGGCATGTTCCCGGCACCATTTTAATCTTGCCCCATTTGATTGGGCGGATAGAGGAACACAAACTCGAGGTACCCGGGCATACAGTACATTCATATGTAATCGTCGGCGTACAGTAGCTGCAGATATAGCCTTACCAATGGATGCTGTAACCATAGATGTCACACGTGTGGAGGTCGCTCTGCGATTCCGCTTGGCTACAATAGCAATATATCGATCTTCCGCGGGGTTTGTAACCCTTAGGCGACCGCCTACGGGCCTTCGGACAACTGTCTGTGTGGTTTGGAATTGCTTCTATAAACGTGAAATTGCAGAATGATGAACACCGAAGAAAAGAGCAACATCTGTGATCGATTGTCCTGCTTCAATGCGCCCCATAGCACGCCAGCTCTCAGAATCTTCCATTCGTTTTCTGGAAGTCATTGAAACACGTATGTCTTGAAAACAAATTGTACGAAAGTTTTAAACACCTTCTATCAGCACTTACAATCAACTTCTGTAACCCTTCATAAATCTGGCTTCTTATTAGACTGCCCTTTTTGCATATATCTTCACATGAAGCACGATTGACTGTTATCTAGCATATTTGAATACTTCCATCTACCTCTGCAGCGAATTGCATCCTCTTCAATTCTGATTGGCTTCCAGAAATTAGCATTTTCCTCTCCGTGCTTAACTTTAGGAAGTGAGTGTGCATGTGCAAGGTATAAAAGCAATTAATTTTATTGGTTTAGAACCATATTTTTTTAGAAAGGGGGCCATGCAAATGTCCATCTTGATATTCTTTTCAAGTCTGTATAGAATTTATTTCAGCAATACAATATTTTTTGATATCCTTAAACATCCATTTAAGGTAAAACTTATATATCACTACTTATATATCTAAATGTTTCCATAGAAATTTGACTTCTTTTTTTAAAAATATTAATTAAAAAACATTTACGTATACAAAATATAGAACCTCTTATGTTAAGCGTATGAACAATTGGCATAATATATTGTATTCCTTTTAAATTAATAAGATAAAAAAATACTTGATAAAAGAATTCAATTTTTTTACTCATCAGTTCTTATTAACGGCAATTGAGGCATTGATGTTCATTAACACAGCCATATAAAATGACTGTTTTGAAATGCATGAAAATCCGGATGCTGTCGATTATCAGAGAGATCGCTGAAAATTGAGGTATTCTAGCTTCAAAGTTTGTAATTGTGATAAAATTTATAATTAGGGGATTTTAGTTTTGAGTCTCCTAAATTATTTCACTTTCCAAATATCTATGAAAAATGTAAAGTGCTTCCATAAGCATGTTTAGTAAATAGTAAAGAATTTAAGAAACTATTCCATGGTTGAATAAATCAATTTTTTGCCAAAAATTGCAGCAATTTCTACAGAAAATAAATTTGGAGCCACTTTATACATAAAATTTAAATTTCCAATAATGAAAAATAAACCCGAATATAAAAATATACAAAAAGCAAACGACTTTTAAAAATATCAACAGAAGAGCAAAATTTATAAAAGGAAACATATAGAAAATAATTGCATATGCAGGTTACATTGTAACATACAATACCAATAAAAGTAATGAAACTTTATCTAATAAGGCATTTGTCAAACAGTTCAGGCTCAAGATTGAATTTTTTTCTTCAGTAGACAAGAAAATGGAATTGAAAACCGTAAGTATACATAGAAAATGCAAGAGTGTAGAAGTAAAAACAGAAATATGATATCACAGTTTGCATATATTGGTGAATTTATACTTTTCTCCAATACTACGAATGAAAACACTAATATAAATAGTGCTTCCTAGCTAGTATTTTTCAGGTTTTTGCAACACATATGTTGCTGAGGAATTTACATGCACGCCATTATTAATAGAAAAAAAATCTAATATTTTTCAGAAATTTCTAGTTGGGTTTTCTGTATTGACAGTACTTTTAACAAAATCAATCACTATTATAATTAGAACACAAAGTATAATAGCGGAAAAATCTTAATTTCTTTAGGATCTTTTATTCAAAAAGAAACCGGGGAAAATGTTGTTTTCTTACATAACATTAAAACCAGTTTGCAACTCTATATCAAAGCTCTTTTTTCAATCAGTAAACGTATAGTAATCGATTTTTTAATGTCCAGATGGGATTTTAACATCTACACTAAAGTACAAAGCTTGGAGATATATGTATAATCATATAGAACACATTATTGTATACAACTTTTGAGAATAAATACGTTTTTGTTTAACAAAAAATAATTATATTTACATACTTTTGGGATAAAAGAAAATGATATATTTGCGTTTATTTCATCCAGAATCTATTAACTCTGTTGTTTAAGAAAACAGTTTACTCATTCTTAATATTTGACCAACCACTCTGCGTTCGTCAACCATTCTAACCCTAATGGACTTGCATCCCAAGAGAGGTCTGATCACGCAGGATAGCTATTTTTCTACTCAAAGAAAATATTCTAAGGAGTAATATATTATGATACAAATATGCTTGGGAAGATAATTGGATAACATATTACCTGATAATTAATTCAAGCATTATGGTGCATTCAATAATGACTAAATAAAGTGCTTTATTCATAGCATTCTAATAGGAAATACCTGAAATATAATGGGAAAATTCACAAAGAAATTCAATTCACAAAGAAATTTATCAGCAGCAATATAAAACAAAACTGTAGATACCGCAATTTCAAAAGTTCGCATCATGAAATGTAAAATAAAGCTCTTATTTCAATAAAATTACACACACACGCACGTATATATATGTATGCGTATGTATGTCAGGATAATTATTTTACAACTTAAACAATGTTTTATTTCTCAACTAACATTTATTTCCCCATCGTGCATATTGAAGTCTTCAATTAAACAGCTGATAATTTCACAGAAGAGATAGACCAAACATAATATTCCAATCACAGTTAATTAATTGCTGGGGTCTGCGTCTGTACATTTTATTACTCCAATCAAAGCCTTAAATAAAAAATGAAGATTTAGCAATTATGGAAATAAATATACAATCCAATTAAAAATCAAGGCAGTTGGCTTTGATTTGTCTCTCTGCGAAGATGTGTTGAATGACTTGATGAATAAAAAGCTGTTTTTTTTCCGAAAAGTTACCGATGCTTACTTGGAAAATTTAAATATATATATATATATATGTGTGTGTGTATAAAGCAACTCATTCACTCATCATGTAATCTCCGGAACTATGAGACCCCAACAGGTTTAAAATTTGAAAAATATATTTCTTTTGATAAGTAGAGATTCGATAAGAACGGGATTTGCGGAAATCATCTCCCAAGGACAGTTGCGAGGGTTCAAGTGGTTGTTAGAATATCCCAGCATTCATTTCATTCCCGTTTTTGAACTATTAAAATCACATATTTGATATTCGGAAAGCATGTTTACTTTCT
>BMAO01029748.1:32566-216317 GCA_019973975.1 Trichonephila clavata | reverse complement strand
AAAGTTTTACTATAAATATCCCCGTAATCCCGTTGAGAGCCGTTTTCCAAAATTACTGCTCTTAGCGGATTTCAATTCAACAAAAGAAAATGCAAACCAAATTTCATTATTATAGTCCTTGTAGCTCGAAAAAAGTAATTTTTTTTGTCAATATGTCCAGTAACCCCCTGCAACCCCCCCCCAGAACTTGATTTGCTTAAATTTATTCTTAGTGGTTCCCTATTCAACAAAAGAAACATGCTTAACAAATTTCAAGTATATGGGTCTAACAATTAAAAACAGGAATTTTTTTCTGTAACTCCTCTTGACCCCTCGCAAACATCTTTAGGGTCAATTTTCATTTTACTCTTTGTTAGAGGAACTCTATTTCATGAAAGGAACATGACTACCAATTTTCAAGCAGGATGATCAAGTAGTTTAAAAATGGAAATATTTATCGATTACGCCTCTTAATCTCCCGAAATTAAACTTGGTAGTTGATATTCGCGAAACCCATTTTGTAGCGGTTCTCTACTTTAAGAAAGGAATCTGCTATCAAATTTCAAGACTGTACGTCTAACAGTTTAAAAATGGGGATAATTGTCTATAACGCCACTTGAGCTCCCGCAACGCCACTTCTGGGTCTGTTTTCACAAAACCCTTTTTGTAGGGGAATTGCACTCTATGAAAGGAATCTGCTTAGCAAAATTTGAAGACTGTGCGTCCAATTAATTAAAAATGCAAAAAAATTATCAATAACGCCCCTTGAACCCCGCAACACCACCTAGGAGTCGATTTTCCCAAAACCCATTTTGCAGTGTATTTCTATCCTATGAGAGGAATCTGCTAACCAAATTTCAAGACTGTGAGTCTAATAGTTTAAAAAAGAAATATTTATTTATATCTGCCTTAACCCCCCGCAACACCCTTGGGGTCAATTTTCTCCAAACCCGTTTTGTAGCGGATATTTACTCCATGAAAGAAACATTCCTACCAATTTTCAAGCAGGTAGGTCAAATAGTTTAAAAACGAAAATATTTATCTCTTACGCCACTTATTCCCCTGCAACGCCACTTAGAGGTCTGTTTTCACAAAACCTTCTTATAACTGATAACTCTATGATAACTCTATGAAAGAAATCTCTTTATCAAATATAAAGACTGTGCGTCTAATAGTTTAAAATGGAAATAATTATCTATAACGCCCCTTAAGTCCCCTCAACGCCACTTGGGGGCAATTTTCACGAAACCCATTTTTAGCGTATCTCTACCCTGTGAGAGGAATCTGCTTACTAAGTTTCAAGACTGTACGTCTAATAACTTAAAAATAGGAATTTATAACGCCCCTTAAACACCCCGCCTCCGCAACACCCCTTGGGGGTCAATTTTCCCAAAACCCATTTTGTAGCGGATATTTACTCCAGGAAAGAAACTTACCTACCAATTTTCAAGCAGGTAGGTGAAGTAGTTTAAAAACGGATATATTTATCTATTACGCCCCTTAATCCCCCGCAACGCCACTTAGAAGTCTGTTTTCACAAAACCCGTTTTGTAACTGATCATTATTCTACGAAAGGAATCTATATATATATATCAAATTTAAAGACAGTGCGTCAAATAGTTTAAAAATGGAAATAATTATCTATAACGCCCCCTAAGCCCCTGCAACGCCACTTGGGGGTCGATTTTCAGCAAATTCATTTTGTAGCGAATCTCTACTCTCTGAAAGGAATCCGCTTACCCAATTTCAAGATTGTACATCAAGTAGTTTAAACATGGAAACAATTATTATTAAAGGCCTTAACCCCCCGTAACGCCCCTTGCGTTTCGAATTTCGGAAAATCCTTTCTTAGATGATGT
Source organism: Trichonephila clavata (assembly GCA_019973975.1). NCBI lineage: Eukaryota > Metazoa > Arthropoda > Arachnida > Araneae > Nephilidae > Trichonephila > Trichonephila clavata. Next base: position 214,479 of record BMAO01029748.1, on the reverse strand, counting down.
CTACTCTATCAAAGGAACATGTCTACCAAATTTCAAGTCTGTAGGTTGAATAGTTCCAGAGATTTCGTGATTAGTCAGTCAGTCAGTCGCCTTTCTCCTTTATATATATAGATTCACTCTCTTTCCTTAAAAAGAAGACATTTTTCAACAATAATATAATGCACATAGAATTTTTAAAAAAATTATTTAAAAATATACACGATAATATAAGATTAATTTTTTTTTAATTTTGAAAAACTGTTTGAAGAATTTTAATATTGGAACATCTTTACCCTCAACTATCATATTTAAAATTTTATTTGAATTTTTCAAGTAGAACAACAAGTACAGTCTAATATTAGCTTTCAATTCAATGGAAAACACGTGATTGCCTTTATCACGTGATCGTCCAGAATTTAGCTCCTTCCGTGCAGTTTATGTGTGCGTGTGTGGCCCATTTTTTAGCACCCTTCTATAAGCTTCACTTGTATGTAACGGAATCTTTGAACTCAATTTTTACCCACTTTAAAAGGTTCAGATTAGTTCGAAATTTTGCTCACTTGTCCAGGACCAACGACAATACAATAATTTAAAAATTTTGTTCCATCGTCCTGATCAGGATTAACGATTCCCTATTTTCAGATTCCATCCCGCATCTGGCGACTAATTTCAAACCATCTTTCAAGATTTGACGACTAAAAGATTAAGTTTATAACTTAGTTCAATTAACTATAAAAGGGGGCTTTTTAGTTTTTTTAAAACTATAATTCAATTTGTATTTGGTCCGTCGTTTGCTAGTAAACGCAGTATTTGCATTTAGATTATAAACACACAAACATAAGCAGAAATTTTAAAAAAATAAACTCAAAAAGGTCAAATTATACAGTTCTTAAGTTATCACAACACTTATTCTTCTTTTCTAAGTCCATTTATCGATTAATTATATATTTAAAAGAAATACGTGATAAAAACACCACATTTATTTATTAAGATCCACTGCTTGTTCCTTAAAACGAAATCAACTTGTTGATCCTGAAATGTGAAAACCAAAAATCGCCTCGAAGATGCCTTAAATATTTCGTAATAATTGTTTTTGTAATCTAATACCACTAGAAGTAAACGAGTATATTTTATTAATAACAAAAGATTTGCATGTCAATTATTCATTCTCCTTTCTACGTTGCAACAAATCAAATTATCGAAAATATTTGAATGAAATTAGTTGTTCCTTCACCCTATCCCATAAAGAACTTAATAATAATTGTCTCTGATATTCATAATATAATGCACATTGTTTTAACACATTGGATGAGAGTTAGTGAATTTCGCGAGTTTTGTCATTCAGTAAAAAATTCACAATGAATCGATAACAATTTCGTTTATCTTAAAAAAGCATAACTTATTATTTATTTGTTCGATACACACACTCTCCAGCGCAAATCTATTGAATACGCACTTTACTTGACTCGAGCTCTTGTAATAGACGATGGAAAACGTAGGAGTACGCTTCCCTCATGCAATGTGTTAAAAATTAATAAAATAGCTGAAAATTGCAAAAAAAAGTATTATAGCACAAAATCACTATATATATATAAATGGATGTTTGTAAATATGACCTTGCTTCACTCCAACACCGTGAAAATTGGCATTAAAATATATTCTTTAATGGAGAAGGGTTTTGTGCTATCCTCTTTGTTACAGCTCCCCAGCAGTTGGCGCTACAACAAAGCAGTTTCTGCACCGTTGAATCAATCGCCAAGTTGCCAACAGGGTCGCCAAAAATGATGCCAACTAGGCTCTATCGCCAACATTTCGCTATGTTTCCATTGAATCGCCATTATAATGGAAGGAACGGCGTTACTTGCGAATATTACAATTTTAACATAAAATAAATGCAACAGAAAGTAATTTAACGTATTACACATTCATATATAAATTATTTACACTATTTTAAGGGTTTATTACACAAAATTTGTAACTATGTGTTACTTTTGTTGAATAGAGATCAACTTAGGAAAAGGTGTTTTCAAAAATCAACCCACAAGAGAGTTATGGGGAGCTATAAAAAATCCTTTTTATCAGCTATTAGATCAACAGACTTAAAATTTAACAAATATAGTTTTTATGCTTAGCTGATATATGCAAAAACTTTTTTTTTTTTTTAATTTGCAATTCACGCAAAATTAACTCACTAAAAATTTCTTTATCCTTCAATCTGTATTGTTTAATTCTTCAATTCACCCATGCGAAGAACACGTATTCCAGGTAGTAAACTATAATTTACAATGTAAGAATTTTATCTTTCTGATTTGTTTTTAAGAAATCTTATATTAAGAAATAAAATAAGTTCGTATAAAATCACATTATACTCATCTGTATAAAAGTAAATTTATTATTATAAATAGAATTTTTTTAAAAAATATATTTGTGTCCTCAAAATTTTTTTTAAAATTATAACATTATTTTAATTTATAAAAAATTACCTTCCATTGATCCATTCTTATGTATGATTTTAATATCTAAGAAGCATCATTGTGTTTTTTCATTAAAAAAAAAGTAAATAATAAAAAATTTCCCATTTTGCGGTGTAATTTTCGTCATTTCATTCAGCTTCATGGACTGAAATTTTTAAGTGTTTTTACAAAAGTGTTTTTGTGCAATTGTATGAAGTAAGCTGCTTCAATAAAATTAAATTTCTGACAAAAAAGTAATCTAAAAAAATTTTAAGTCAATTCCTAATTAGATCAGCAAAAAAAATTCATTTTATTTACTGTTTATTAAATAGTTACACTTAATATAAATATGTACATACATATGACAGAATCACAACATTAAGGGGCAATTAATTTTTATTAATTATCATTAAAACCTACTATTGTCATCCAAAACAATCGTGTATATAAAATATCAGTTCAACTGAATGCTTTGAAACGTGAGAAAAAAAATCTTTTAAAGTTTTGATCCAAGTCTCTAAAAATGAAGCCAACAGGGCTGTATCTGTAATTCCTTAAAAAATTAATTTTAGTCAATAATTTTAATTAATTATAATTAAGTTATCGTACTGTTACCCAAAACAATAGTGTATAGAAAAATTCAGCTCAAAAGAGCGCTTTAAAATGTGAGAAAAAAAACCTTTTCAAGTTTTGACCCAAGTCGCCAAAATTGTCACCACCAAAGTCACCAAAAATAATGCCAACGTGGCTGTATTTGTAATTCTTAGAATAATTAATTTTTATGAATTATAATTAAATTACTGTATTGTTATCCAAAATAAGCGTGTATATAAAATTTCAGCTCAATTGAGTGCTTTAAAATGCATTTTATGAACAATTGAAAATTTGAACAAGATAAATATTGAGAGAGAGTGAACTAATAGTGTGTAGGAATTGAAAAAAGCTGTTGTTTTTGCCATATTTTTTATAATGCGGTGGTATTGAACAAAAAGAGATTCCTTGCATTTTTTAAAACTATAACACAGTAAACTAAACCATAACAATTAAGTAAAAGAAAACTCCTTTTACAGAGCAAATGACATCTATCCAAAATTCTATTCCTTTCATTACTACTTCACTATAAACTTCGATAAAGTCATGGTCAGTAACCGAGTAGTCATGGTCGCGAACTCATTATCGAGTCGGGGGTTCGAGTCCTGATACCACTGAAAACTTACCATGTAGAGCAGTGATTCCCAAAGTGTTCTATATCGACCCTCAGGAGTCTATATGAGGAGTCCAAATTATTAGAGGTTAAGTTGTAGTGACAATGCGACAGCATAAATTTTATAACATAGAACCATAATTTCAGCGTTTCTTGTCAGAATTAAACTAAAGGAGTATAATATTGGACGTTGCGAAAATTTGCCCGGTTTCTCACAGACAATCTGCCAGAAAAAGGACGTTTTACCCAGCGTTCAACATTTAAATACCCCTTATTTAGATTCTGAAACTAAGTTTGAAAATGTTTTGACTGGGTAGTACCACAGCAGGCGATGAATTCATATGGTCACATCAGAAGAAGAATGTCAGATTACAAGAGGTACTGATAGGAATAGACACTAACAAAGATCTTGAAGTAAAGTTTAGAAACTAATGTCAGCATTTTTGGCCTTAAAAAGATAATTCCGGTAATTTATCTCGAATAATGGGATATCTTCAGAAAGTTTTTAAATGCTTTTCCTTGTGAGGAGGAATTTCAGCACGGTTGCCAAACTCCAAAACAGAAAAAGAAAGAACAGAAAAAAGACGACACTCTACTAACCGATGAGATGTTGGGTTGAATCTGACAAGAGTACCAAATGTTGAAAATGCATTAATTGAAACACTAGATTCATCCCTTCCATTAAAATCATTTGTTTTATTGCTCATTTACTTTATGTAACATTAATTTTATGTTTTAATTAAATTTTAATTTAATTGATTAACATGTGTTTCTTAAGTTTTAAACACTATACTTTATTGCAGTCAGAATTTAAATCTTTTTAAGTAAGTTGATAAATTTGCGAAAATTCAGTATTAGTTAAGCAGAGGTTTACCCAAACCAAAAAACATGGCAAGGGGTCTATGAGACAAAAAAAAGTTTGGGAATCTCTGAGAGATGCAGAGGGACTGATGCACGATGAAACTGTCGAAACTTAAGAGTGGTGCGGAAGTTTAGATGTGGAGCATCTGATCTGAAGTCATTTCCTTCATTTGAGTGTGATTCAAAATTACGAGGTTCGTCGCCCTTACACCCCACGTAGCTTCAAAGAGCGACGTTAATCAAAAATCAAATCGATAAAAACCACGTCACATTTTGAACCTACTGGAGAACTATTGGACACTGACTGCGTAATTTTGAGTCTTTGTCAAATGATGAAGACGACCACCAGAACAGGCATCCCATTCTCGACTCCAAAGTGAGCAATTTGAGCCTCGATAAATATAACGTGCTTCAGTCTGACTACACCAGTGGTTCTTAAATTTTCGATCGCCGCCCACCCTCCTTTATGTATCAGCCTAACATTGCAGACCCCTCCCCCCCAAGATTTTGAAAAACCCTATCTGACGCCTAAGACATGGCAGAGTGTCTTAAAATGCAGTGGCGTAACGTACACTCCCACATCGGGGGGGGGGCAGGGTTCCAGAGGGCCTAAAGGCTATGTTATGTTAGAATTTTGCAATTCTGTGTAAGATCCAGATTGAGGCCCAAAACCTGGCTTTGTTGGGGGTCCAAATATTCTCCGTTACGCCACCGCCTAAATGCAATCATTCTCGTATTGGCACTTGATAAATTCAGTTCTTAATCTTTGCACATTCATTTTTACTATTTTTTTAAAATATGACTTTGTAGTAATGGTGATGTAGTTGCAAACAATAAAAAAAACTGAATTAGTATTCTTAATTGAAATACATGTTCTACTTATATGTTTCATTCGGATCAATTTAGTAATCTAGTCTAGGATACACTGGCTTATCTAGTTCTGAGGGGGCACTGTATTAAAATTCCTTAGGGTTCCTTCTTTAAATAAGAGAGCCCTGCTAGGTGGACTCTAGTCACACATGTTGGAGCTCCTGTAGCTTGGGAGCCCCGTATCATTGATACGGTGGTAGCTACGCCCTTGCTAGGATGGCACATCTTTCAGTTTTTCCAGTGAAATCTTAACCTTAAGGCTGTTTTTGGCTAATGTTAAAGAATAGGGCCCAAATTCGAAATATTTTTTTCAGATATAATAGTACTTAAACATTAATATTATATTCTGGCTTCACTATCCTGTAGAAAATCTCACTTATTTTATCATATTACTCATTTTTATTCGATTTGACACATTTTTTCTTTTATAAAATGAGTTCCGAATTTTTCCTCCTGTATCATTATGCTAAATGAGCTATTATTTTATGAGTTAAAAAAAAAACTAAATATTTATGAAATATCTCGAAATTTTAAAAACACTATATTATAAACAAATGCATGAGTTACAATGTCAGAAATTTTATAAAAAATTAAAGCATTTTTTTTCTGTCCGAAAATGTGCTCCGCGTTAAGTTCACGCTCTTGTGCAAATGGCGAAAACAGCCTTGAATGAGAGACCTTCACGCTGGGGAAGGTCTCCCTAGAAAGGCACTGGGGGTCCCCGGAGAGCTACAGTTTAAGAACAGCTGCTCTACACGATAGAGGTCTTCAGAGGCATCAAAACTATATCTTTTTGAAAAAGGACTATTACAGACTATTTTTCTGAAGATATCTAGGATTATCAAAATTGGAAAACTGGAACCTCCATATATATATATTTCAATAATTTATTCCTACTATAAAATTTAAAAATTGATGTTCTGCAGAATAAATTTCCCCTGTCTGACCATATATCGCACGTTCTTTCTTGTTCAATGCTTTTCTTCTTACAATCCATGACTTTTTTATCCGATCATATTTTTCTCGTATCAGCGGATATTAACACTGCTTTCAGGTTCTGACGTTAAATCTTAATTCGGAAAAACAGTACTATCTCGCCAGCTGTCGGGGATTACCACTAATACTTTTGTTTTGGTGGTATTATATCCAGCTCATAAGATGTCCTGATGTCAGGTTTGGTGAATTTCTGAATAAAGTGCAATCTGTTCTTTGTAGAATAGAAATTTGATTTTTTTTAGGTCTATGAATTTTTATTCTAGGTTCTTTATCTCCTAACTACACATGAGGGAAAGTTATTTTATTTTTAATATTTTATAAATGATTTTTAGCATCAGTAATATAAAGCTGTTATGACTTCTAGATGCATGAAAAAGTTTTGTGATAGGACTGATTTTTCTAATATATTATTCGATGCATATTTACATAAAAGGAATAACACTTTCCTTATTTCATTTCATTCAACACTTCTTTTATTGTTTTAAGTTTTACACTCTAAAAATAATTCGATTTCTGATGCTACTAAAGACCCGTCGTGTAGAGGATCTGTCGGAACAAAGTGCACTGGCGTTTCGTGGAAGTTTAGAAAATAAATGGTAAAAGCTCAGTTATCGTCCTCATCAACTTGACCGTGGCTCCATATCACGAGTTGCATCGTCAATAACTCACATTTAACTTCAAAATGTGGCATTAATATCAATCATTCCAAAAATGACGCTATGATGTTCTAAAACTGTTAATAAATATCTAATTAAAATGCTTAAAATTGCTTGAAATTATTCTTTGCTCCCCATTTCACTTTAAAATCATATCTTCAAAATATTCGTTTGTATTTTACTTGAAGATGTGATACTAAATAGTATATTTTAATTAATAGCAAGTTATTTCAAAATCTCATTTTTTTTATAACGCCAACAGACATCGAACTCAATATTCAGAACTCAATCTATTCTCAAAACTAATTCAACAAATTCTCTAAGACATGCTTCCACAATATGAATACTAAATATCGTTTAATAATATGAATATCTGTAAATTTTCGAAATGATACATGTAAATATTATATGAATATAAAAAGTAAAAACAGAGTATATAATAGAAAAATAAATAGAAATAATAATGTTTACAAATATTTATAATGCTAAATAGTCAAATATTTTATTTTTAAGTTGACAATTATAAGTGTTCTCTTACTGAGTCATTCTACCTCATGGGCTTACTTGTTGTAACTCCTTTTAATTGCTTAGAGAGCAATTTTACATCGAAAAATTAAGCCATGCTGCTTTATCCTAATTTTATATATTTGAATTGTGTGGTTTTTGGATCATGCAAAAATTAGCAATTATTGTAGTAAAAAAAGAAACCGATTTTTATCTCGTTATAAAGCAGCCGCAATTTTCTTCCAACTTCCGTCATTTCATCTTAACATTTAGAGGTAAGCTATCTTGATTTTGTGTGAACATGACATGCAAATAAACTTGCCATGAACTTCGTTCTGTTAGAAATCTCTTTAGACGAGAGAAGTACAAATGGAAATGTAGACGTAAACATTTAAAGGTCAAAAAACAAGTAGTATAACCGCACTGAAAGGTCACTGAGGTGTCCTCTACAGCAAGTAATTGGTATTGATGAAATCAACATTTTTTCTTCCTCATTCATTGTTGGGGAAAATAAAATCGAACTATTTCTTTATATATAAAATTTTGTTCATCAATTCAAAGACAAATTTTTATATAAATCTTTAAAATTTTTCATTTAAAAGTTTAACTTGAGAACAAGATGCTCTTTCCTCTTCCGTTCTTTTCTTAACGAAAATAGAATATGAATAAGATTCCAGTTTATAAACAACCTTTAAGTAGAAATTTCAATCCAGACGCAATCATTCTCAATATTTCAAGCAGGCTGAATTCAATTAATCTCTTTCTGTAGTTGTGGCCTCTCTGTTTCTAACTTGAAGAAGCGACACTAAAAGATATATTTTAATTAGTAAAAGTTGTTTCAAAGTCTTATTTTTTTATCTTTAAGCACCAGCAGACTTCGAACTCATTATTCGGAATACAATCTATTCTCAAAAGTATTTTAACAAGTTGCCACGTATGAACACAAAATATCGTTTGGTTATATTCGAAATGTTACAAAGAAACATTATGCGAGTATAAACAGTAAAAACAATAAATAAAATACATCAAAAATAAATATTAAAGTAAATGTATAATATATATAAATAATAATAAATATTAAATATATGGAAATAATATTCAAAATTATTTATAATGTTAATTGGTCAAAATTATTTATTTTTAAATTTATGTTGATCTTAGTGATATCTATATAACTGAACCACTACATCATAGTTTTTTTTACCTTTCATTGTTCTTATCGGCTACTTAAAGATGAATTTTAATCGAAAAATGCAGGTTATCTATATTCTTATATATTTGTATAAATTTCGAAAAATGTTGATGAGACTTGCTGGAATAAGAATAGATAAACAGAATACAATCACGCAAAATGGTGGAATCAAAATTGACCGAACTTCTAGAACAATAACGCATGAGTTCATTCACTGCGCAAGAAATTTCTGGCAAAATTTTATAAATTAAAGAAACATTGGTGAGAAAAGATTCTAGTTGTTTCCTTAAGTATAAGAACAATAAACTGCTACGGGGCAATTCTGATGGGGGAAAAACCAGCCAAAACCATTGTATTCTTTATATTTATTTATAAGAGAAAAGAATGTGCGACATCTATTTGTCGCAGAATATAAAATGTAATTTAGTTTGCAGTTGCTGTTATTCTAAATAAATTTTATGAAATACATATTTTATTTTAATATATAGTTAAAATACTATAATTGAAGACGAGTCATTTTTTTACAATAATCGTAAAAAAATGACTTCGACATTCTATAGAAAAGTTTGCTAAAGAATTAATTATTGCGAAAGGACTTTGTTTTCACAGCAAATTAAAACAGCAAAACTAAAGAAAAATTACAAATAATGACCGAAAACTCTCAGTATTATCAAAAAGAAATTTAAAATTAATTTTCAGTGAAAAGTTATTTATGAAGGTAGGACTCTGACAAAGTAAAGTTTCACATAGTTATCTATGTGAAACTTTACTTTAAGGCCTCAAAAACAACACTTTATAATCACCTGCAAAAAATTAAACAATAAAAAATTCAGAAACTAGAATAAAATGTATAACGTTTATATAATACCTGTTCTTTAATGTTCTACTACCTCAATGGGGATTTTTGTTATTTTGTTTGTTAAAACTTTTTTAGAAAAATGGCACCCGCATATGCTAACGATAGCCGCGGGGTCATGAGTAGTCGTATTGCTTTGAAATGCGACGATAATAAAAACAATCAATCAATTTGTCCTCTTGAAGAAATAGATAATTGGAAAAGGAAGCTTTTGGACAAAAGGAACATAAAGGAGATTTTGAGGAATAGTATCATCAGCAAAATGATTATCGTTCCAGGACTTTTTGACAAATTTAATTTACAACAAATTGCAAAGTGCAGTGCTTGTAACTATATCAAGTATTTAGAACATTTTTTTTTTATCCTGAAAAAACAGAAACCTCATCGAAATAATTTGTAAAATATGTCCGAAATCGACCCGCAATGCAACATCACTTGCAAAGAACTTTTGGAAAAGGTAGGGATAATAATCAATAAGTATTTAGAACTTTCTTACAAAATAAATTATATATAGTTTAAAATAAATAAAAAAAAAACCTTTTTATAGTTAATCGAACTAAGTCGTAACTTTATTTTAGTCGCCAAATCTGGAAATGGGATCTGAAATGAGTCGCCAGGTGCGGGATGGAATCTGAAAATGGGAAATCGTTAATCCTGATGATCCTGATCAGGACAATGCAACAAAATTATTAAATCATTGTATTGCCATCGGTCTTGGACAAGTGAGCAAAATTTCGAATTAATCTGACCTTTTAAAGTGGGTAAAAATTCAAAGATTCCGTTACGTTCAAGTGAAGCTTATAAAAGGATTTTAATAATGAAATTTTGTTTTACAGGCCTTTGACATACTTCTCTCATCAAAGTTGGGAACATAAATCCACATAGGAACTGTTTATTTACATAACATTTGGATATCTAAGTTGAAGAATAAATATTTAGTTGTACCAACCATTTAATTTATCCCTATCTAAGAGGTTATTTTCTTCTTGAATATTTATAAAAATAAATAAATAAAGGACTTTAAAATATTTAATTTTTCGAAATACCAATTTATCTGGAATCCTCTTACAGATGGTTGACAGATCTTTTTAACCATTTATTGTAATCAAATAATCGCGCCAAGTTGTGAATGACTTATTAATAGGTGTGAAGGTAAAAAAAATCTTCAAAAAAATAACAATGTGCTATTTATAAATTAAGTTGTAACACAGAAGCGGAAATACATGTTTAGAAGAATAGTTTTTGGTTCATAGAACATGTGTGCTGGTTGCTTAGCAACTACCTAAATGGGATTCTTTATTTCATAAAATCACGTGAACCTCCATGTGAACAGAACATTTCTGAACTCACCTGTTGGTCTACATTTTATAAACATTCGATGTCAAGGTGGTTGGAGCGTGTGTTTAAAATGTGCAAAAAATGGCTACAAATGAATTTTCGCTTTTTCGTATCTCCGGAAGCTTATCAACAAATCTGATGCAAGAATTTTCGATACTATTTTAAACATGCAATAAATAACTATTTTAAATTTTTATGAAATGCCCGTTTTAAAAAAATGAAGTTGTGTGTTTTAAGTAGAATTTGCAAAAAAAGAGATCTATGGAATGTAATTGCATTCCATTTTGTAAAAGAAAAATTTTAAAAAACTTAATTTTTTCTTCATATATTAAAATTATACACTGAAGGAAACACATCAAAAGGACAATGTTCCAAAGAACTTTTTTTTTAATACTGAGAATTTTTAGGAACGCATATAGAAAAATCAAAAAAGAAACAGTGATTGAATAAGAAATTAACATCTTCCATTCGATTTGTCAGTTGCACTGTTAAACTTGAATTTTTTTCAATATAAGTGTAAAAGTACTGAAAATTTTACTCTTTGCTTATTGATCTTTGAACAATACTTTTTAATTGAATAGTCATTTTGATATATATTCGTATTCTACAAGATGCTATGAGGCAAATAGAAAAAAGTTACAAATCTCTTCCCCTTTTAAAACAAAATCTAAATTTTAGAGCATGCCAATAAATCTTCAAGATTGTACTCATACTCAACATTGAAATCATACAATTAAGCTATTTGGTTTATTATGAGAAAATCCTCTATAATGTTACGAAATCTATCGATATCAGAATTTTTTAAGATATCCTACCCTAAAATTGTGAATTTTGAAAAAAATTCACAAATATTGCTTATGATTTTATTTTATACGCCATCTTATTAGCTTTATAAAAATACCAAGTTTATCACTTTCCGTTCATTGGAACAAAAACTTTAAGGGTCTTAGAAAAAGCAAATGCCGTTACTTTAAACAAGATGCCATACTTTAAAACGCGTTTTACTTGAAATGCGTGTGTTTTTTTAAATGCTCAAACGGGGACAGCGATTGCTAAAAAATGTTTTGAAAATATTAAATGAAATTTTTTGTGTATGTTCTGTATAATAGTAGAAGTGTTTTAACCTTCAGATTTATCAATCACTGTTTTATTACAAAATTTACAGTCCCTTATGTGAATATAATCACTATTATTTTAAGCAATTTCATATAATAACTAAGATAAAGTGCTCTAGTTTTTGTAAAAACTAAAATATCTCTTCTCCTGAAGGTCATTTCAAAAATGAATAACATAGCAACAAATCACAATTGAAAATTTGAAAATTTGTTCATAAACTTTTGACATAGAATGAGCCCCGTTTATGTTATTTTTTTGTACATTTTTACCCATTTTTTCCCATTTTAGTAATAATAATTTCTTTCTATCTTCTTAATTTTAGCATATTTGCTTAAAATGCACCAAACAAATCTAAAAATCACAAAAAAATTCACATATTTCCATTTTTTTTTTTAAAAAGGTGTCGCAAGTAGTTGCATATCTTAAACGTAATTAGTGACGAGGACATTATCAAAAATATGATGTCTCACTTTCCTTTCCACACTTTAGCAGAAGAAACTCTTATTTTATAAAAATTACCATCCTTTTTTTCCAAAATGATCTTGACAACACGCTAGGCTCAAACGTAACACTAGATTCTAATGTGTTATCGGTATAAAATTCCTAATATTATCACTCGAGTACCACAGCTCACTTAAAACAATGAAATAAAAAGAAAACGAAAAAATTTAATTATATTTTCTAACACTTTTTAGAGAGAGGAAAACGAAAAATTTTACTGGACATACAAGAAGTCCATTTAAAAGTTTTTCTACAACAACTTTGTCTTAAAATTAATTGACTGACATTCTAGAGTTTCTTTAAATGAAATTTATGGAAAAATCGAACATATTTCAAGTTAAAAAACTTTCCGTTAAAAAATGTTTTTACTTTGGTACTGATTTGTCCTTATTATATACTTTTGGGAAAAAAAACTAATTAACTTACAAACATAGAAAAATGTTTTTAAAATTCAACTACAGATGTTCAGTGAATATGCGCAGAATTTTATATACTTAATTAAATATTATTTATATTATATAAATTTATTTCATTTTCTCCAATAAGTAGTTTAGCAATCTATAACTTGTGAGAAAAGGAACAATAAACTATAATATTTCATAACCCGGTCGAAATCCATTCAATTTAATTGCTTATCAATGCTAAAAATGGTTTTATATTACCTATAAAAATATGGCTAACTGAAACTCGTGAATATGCTTCGAAAAGAACTTGAACCGACTATTTTCCAATTCGATATTATGAAGAAATTGAGATAGATTTTAAAGTATAAGAAAAAAGTTAGTTCTAAGAATGAGATAAAGCTTTTGAAAATAGCATTATTTTAATTGCCAGCGTTTTAAAAAATATATCTGCGTATTTGCTGCATAAATATCGCTCTTAATTTTAATTCTGATACTGATTCTAGTAAATAACAAAAAAAATTGGTTTTTCGTTTAAAAAAAGAGTAAGAAAATGTTTTAAATGTGTCAAAGATATTTATTTCTCTTAGTAAAATAAATCTTTACACTTTGGAACTATTGACTTTTCTCTAATGGTTACAAATATTGTAAATAAATCTTTTTCTCTGTTTTTTTTCCCATTGTAAATCCCAAAACCCTTTGCTTCTAGAATTTTTTGTGTTTTGAAGCATCATCTTTTCAATCTGAAGTTTATCTCTCAGCAAACAAGGTAAGAAATTTATCTCGTCAGTTTTTTGTGTTTGTTTATTTGTTTTTATCATTCTGGAATAAATTTTGTGACGTATAATTTTATTTTCTGTTGGTAATTGAAACTTTTGAAACTTTTCTTTCTCATAGAACAAAGTTATTGATTAGTTCAAATTCATCAATTCAGCGTTATTGTTATCAATTCTCTAACCTAATTCTGATGCATTTCTCCACATTGATTCTTTTTTTTAAAAAAAATTCATCTACGACTTAAATATTAATAAAAATTCTATTTCAGCAGGGATTTTGTTAATGAATTTCTGTAATTCAAGAAAATAGATTAAGGTATCAGACTACCCTAAAATTGTGAATTTTACCAAAAATTGACAAACTTTTTGTATGATTTTTTTATAGACCATCTTATTAGCTTTATAAAAATACCAAGTTTATTATTTTTCATTCACTAGAACAAAACACTGCAGGTGTTTTAGTAAAAGCAGATGTCATTACTTTAAGCAAGGTGTCATACTTTAAAATGCTTTTTACTCGAAATGTGGGGGTTTTTTTTGTTTTGTTTTTTTTTTTTGTAAATGCTTGAACGGGGACAGCCGCGATTGCTAAAAAAGTTTTGAAAATAATAACTGAATTTTTTTGTGTATGTTCTGTATAATGGTAGAAGTGTTTTAATATTCAGTTTTATCAATCACTGTTTTATTACAAAATTTACAGTCCCTTATGTTAATATAATCACTGTTATCTTAAGAAATTTCATATAATAACTAAGATAAAGTGCTCTAGTTTTTGTAAAAATTAGAATATCTCTTCTCCTGAAGGTCATTTCAAAAATGAATAACATAGCAACACATCAGAATTGAAAAATTTGTTTATAAACCTTTGGTACAGAATGGGCCCCGTTTATGTTATTTATTGTAAACTGTTACCCCTTTTAGTGATAATAACTTCTTTTTATCTTCTTAATTTTAGCATGTTTTCTTAAAATGTACTAAACAAATCTAAAAACCTCAAAAAAAATAACCATATCTCCATTTTTTTTTAAGTTTTCGTGCAAATAGTCGGATACCTTAAAATGTCCAAAAAATGCAGAGTGGGAAGTACTCCATATTCTTATTTTCTTGTTCTACATTTTAGAGATCGGTTTCTTTTGCATGTCCGAATACTTAATTATGTTTTTATACCTTATTTGAGTGGCACCACAATCACTATCACGGCAATTCTGTTTTCTCTGTTGCTTTATGCTCAAAATGCAATAGGCACTATTCTAAACCAACAACAGACATAATATCGTTATTTACCATAAAATTCTAAAAACTCTTTAAAATTTAGGCCATCTTAACCGTAAACCTTCTAGAGCTGAAAAATCATACAGGTCCTATTCAAACCACAAATCTCTCCTCCAAAACTTCTTTTAAATGAGAGAGCCAAGATGCAGACAACAGAAAGGAAAAATTTGAATTATAATAGAAAGGAACGTATTGACAGGAATGTAAATGGCAGATTGTATAAAAGTAGTTTTTTATGTAAGATGTTTAACTGTCACATTAATATCTTGAAAAAAATTCATTGTAGATAAATGTAAAATATTTATTATCCGTGGATAACGTTTTAAAAGTTCTTCTTCTCGCCCCACCTTAAAAAAAATTTAAAATATGTTGATCTATTGGGGAGTATGAAACTTTTCATCCTTGTGCACGCCACTGAATTATGTGCGTTCGCAACAGCCCATGAGGGTCAAGGCCTACTGTTCCCAACTTAGCATACGTGACTTTGAGCCCTGAGGTACATGAACAGATGTTCCGGTCAAGTGGTCAGTCCGACGTGAAACCCCCAGTGTTAATTTCCCAAGCAAGTTTGGTACTCATTTATCGACCCACTGAGTGAGTAGGTGAATATTAACGTCGCACTGTTCAGCTACACGAGGGCTTTTGGTGACGGATCTTGTAATTTTGAACCATGGTCAAGTGACGAGGACGTTACCTGAGCTGGCACCCCTTCTCCTAATTACCACACCACACCAATGGAAGGACGTTTGAGCTCTCGACAGATTTTTCGTGTGCATCGCTCCCCTACACGGCGGGTCTTCAGCGGCACCAGGTTTGAACTTATGACACGCCGGCCACGAGTTCGTTGCCTTGACCACCAGGCTACCGCGGCCACATCGACCCTTTTTAAAGGAAGAAAGGCTAAGTCAACCTTGCACAGCTCGGGGTTTAAACCTCGGACCTGTGGTGTAGAAGCACGATACACTAACCGCTCCGCCACTGGTTTCTTTTATACCATAATTGCTACTTACATTTTTGAAACATCAAGCACAATAAAATTTTTATGAGATATTTAGCTTATTATTACAGCTTGAACATCTGCATATAATTTGGGAGAGAAAAGAGGTATTTTTAACACGCTTTTATAAGTTTCACTTGCATGTAACGGAATCTTAGAACTCGATTTTTACCCACTTAAAAAGATCGGATTCATTCGAAATTTCGCCCACTTGTCAAGGACCGATGACAATACAATAATTTCATAATTTTGTTCCATTGTCCTCTTCAGGATCGTCAGGAATAAGGATAATCAGATTTGGCGACAAATCCATATATCACGTCCAGATTTGGCGACTTATTGCATATATCATTTTTAAATTTGGCGACTTGTTCCATATACCATTTTCAGACATGGCGACTAATTTCCTACATCATTTCCAGATTTGGCGACTAAAAGAATAAGGTGTAACCCTAAAGTGTTTTGAATTTAACGCTAATTATATATGCAAGTATAAAATCCACTTGCGGTTAAAAGAAATAAAACAAACAAAAGAAGTGTTCTATATCTGAGAAAGTGGAGGGTGGGTCTGTGTTAGCAATTTCTAACCATAATATAAACATTTTTCTGAAAATGAAAATAAAAAAAAGGCTCGAGCATGTGAAAAAAAATAATTTGCGTTCTAACTGCTAAATATTTTTTATTTTTATAAAGCAATAAGCTTAGAAATGATGATACGAATTAACATGAAAGGAACACGTTTAAAAGGTGAAAAAACGATTGATACTTAATATTACCATGTTTTTAATAACTCGCTTTTTCTTTAATGTCTATCCGGGTGGAATTTTGTAATTGATTTTAAACTGTGTGACTTTCCGAGGAGGTAGAGACTTGAAATTCGGACTATATCTCGGAAGTGGATGACAATGCATGAAAATGGGGAAAAAGAAAACAAAAAGGAGGAATTTTATAATATTTAATCCGTAAAAAAACATGATACATTAAAAAATTTTGTAATTCGAACTTTTTCTTCTTTACACACTTTTATTTGTTTGACCTGTTCAAAAGAGACGGAATCCAATATAACGATCCGAGGCCTCGTAAACGGAGAGAATAAATACACTTCAGACTCATTAATTAATATCCATTGAAGAGCAAGACTAATTCCACAGCCACGTAATTCCAGCTTCAAATATCAAACTCAAGGATAAATTCAACAATGAATAAATGATAGTTTAAAAAACTAAAAAACACGCTTTTATTATAGTTCGAACTAAAAAATGAAAAATAAATTATAGTTTGAAAAAAAAACTAAAAAACACGCTTTTATACTGAATCGAACTAAAAAGTAAAAAAAATAATTCTTAATAAAGAATAAAATGATTAACGAGAAAATGAATGTCATTGGGGTAAAAGCGTGGGGGTGTTCTATAAATGTATCAATTGTTATAATTTCTAACTTCTATTCCGAAAAGCTGAATTAGTGTAAAAATGTAGTACAAAGCGCCCCACGCTTTTACCACAATGACATTCATTTTCTCGTTAATCATTTTATTCTTTATTAAGAATTTTTTTTTTTTTACTTTTTAATTCGACTCAGTATAAAAGCGTGTTTTTTAGTTTTTTTTTTTTTTTTTTCAAACTATAATTTATTTTTTTTATGTAAACGAACAAAAGGAGATTTTGTCACTTCCCTCCCTCTGAAGAAACAAGAATACGTCAAGGGACTTGAATAGACCCTTTGGTGTTCAGAAAACAATTCAGAGGAGAAAGCACTCTTTGGTAGACTTTTGAACCAAATCTGAGACTATTTTCTTAGGTAGAAATATCGACCTTTCATCTTTTAAAAGTTAAGGAAGTCTTTTAGGAAAAATAAAGGCTCTTTAAAAATTATAACCTGGATAGATTATTTAATAAAGAATCTTTCAAAAAAAGTTTTTTAAAAATTAAAATTACATTAAATAAGAAAACTATTATTTCTTTTACTTATTTTTAGTTCTTGTTTATTTGTCATTGTACTTCTATATTTAATCGAATAACTCATGACAATTGATCGAAAATCATCTGATCGAAATTATATTATCAGCAATATTTGACTTTTATTTCGTACCTGATGATCAAGTGGCTAAAAATGCAGAGACAAAATATTCAAACGATTCTAATTTTGATGTGAAATTTTGAACAGTTTAATTTTTATACATTTACCATTTAGAGTAAGTTAGCTTAAGACCTTTCAGAAAACGGTTTCATAAATTAAGAAGATAAGGAGGAAATAATAAAATCAAAGAATGTAGAATCTGTGGCTTAAATAGGTATCAAAATAAAATTAGGAGAAAATTTTGGCTTTAATTTTTCGAATTGTCTTGTCAATCAAAACTTTTTCATTTGTTTTTTTCTTGATACGTATACAAATTCGTCGAATAAACCATTTTTTTTTTTTTTTTTTTTTTTTTTTTTTTGCTATGCATTTTACTATTGTATTATCTATTTCTTATACCTATTGTCCAATCAAACTTCAATTAATACATAACTTGAATAATTATTTATTTTAAGGTCTCTATTTGAGACGATTATTCTCTAATTATTGTTAATCTGATTGTAACAAAGAATCGTGAGATGAATCAATCAACGGTTTCCATTTTCTAGAAGATGAACCAAAACTAAAAACTAGCGCAGAGCGCACAAACGCTCTTGTCGAAACCGTTCTCTTGCATTACGTCACATCGGAGAACCAATCACCTCAAAGCCCAAAATGACGTTACCTAGCTTGGAGAAAAAGGGAAAAGATCTTCATCAGTGAATCAATCCTGTAACAGCACTTGCTTCGCGTTAGTGTTCACTTACTACCGCGCGAGTTGCAAGATTAATTTTCGTTTTTCAATAGACTCATACTTCCGTTCATTGTTGTCATTTGAAAACCGGATACTTTTTTCTGGGAAAAAAACTGGATATAAGCTACGGAGTTGTGTGTTTTTTGGTATGAAATGTCAAATACTTTTGTTTAAAGCAGTTGTATTTTTTTTTTTTGGAAATGCCTGAAAATTTTATATTTATTCTCATATAAATATATTTTTGTACTCTGTTAAATCAGATCTGCTGTTTTAAAAGTATATTTAATTCTGTCTCCCAATCAAAGTTGATTTATTTGTTTCTCATGTTTTGCAAATAAAAATTGGGAAGAATTTTGTACCTCATACAACTTAAAACCAGAAATTTAAATTCCTAATTTTTCCATTTATTAAATTCTTCATTTATGTTACATGATAACAATAGTTCAAATTAAGCTAAATAGTAATTGTTACTATATCAATTTAAATAGTATAAATTTGCTTATCTAATATAGTTTTTTATATTTTTTAAAAATAACATAGTTGCATTTTAAGACGCTTTTGTACTTGCATATACAAAGTGTTACTCAAAGCATTTTTGTGAACCTTTAAAAAAAAATTGTTGCTTCATTAAACTAGAAATTTGATGGTAGTGTGGTTTTATAAAATCATTTAAAAACAGTACTCTTAATTCTTTAAAAAAAAAATTTTTTAAGACTTATTTCTATGTTGATTGATTTTGTACTTTGATGTACTTTTAAGAACTTGAAATAATTTTATGGTTTAATATTTTTGGTATTTTATATTTTTTATAAATATCAGTACATATAGAAAGAATAGAGAATGAGGATTTAAACATAATTAACGTATCGATTTGGGGGGGGGGGAATTAATCAATAAATACATTTTTTTTTCAAGTATTCATTTTATTAAGAACTGTTATGATTGTTTACGAGAGACTATTCAGCCATGCTTGTTGAAATTTTAATAGTTGTTTTTCAGATATATCATGTTTATTGAAATTTGTAATTGGTTATGGTTATAAAATAAAAAATTTCAAATGCTGTATTTAAATTTGATTGATTACATAAGTCTGTTAAAAAAACTATTGGCAGGGAATATAAACAAATTTTATTTTTGCATCAATCTGTAATAAATTTTTTTATTGCAGTTTTAAATGAACATGTATACTAAACAAGTTAAGAATTCTGTGACTAATCCAGGATGGGTACTTTTACCTGAACAAATAGATGCATTAACTAAAAAGCCTTACACTTATAATGCAACTGCAGGTTCCTTTTTAGAGTTACTGTTTTTACAAAAGTAAGTTGGAAAAAAAATTTTATCATTTAAAAATTGATATTTGTTTTAATTTCTTTATATAACTCTGTGCATTGTATTGGCTTATTTATCTAAGTATTAAAGAAAAATCATGTACATATAATTTATATATGTTATGTTCACAATTATCTTAAAATGCAGTTTATTATGTTACATTTATTAAGCTGATTTTCTCTAGTTATTAATAAGTCTTTCTGGAATAATCATTAAAAAGATCATCTTAAAAATATGAAAAGAAGGAGTTAAATCAATATTTCTTTATCTGTTCTGTATTATATTCACTAGGATCAATTTATGTTGGGTAGTTCAAAAGGAATAAAATAAGTGGATTGTGCATTTAGTTACATATATACAGTCGACTCTCGATAATACGAACCTCTCAATAATTCGAAGCATATGCTCAGTCCCTTGAAAAACTCTTGATATTTCAAAGTAAAACAATACGTTTGGGTACACTCAATATTTTGAAGTAAAATCTGTGGCTGGCCTGACTACAACACACAATAATTCGAAGTTATCTTATAAAACACTCGACAATTCGAACACTCATTATCATATACAGTCCTGTAGCAAACAGGTTGCAGCTCACAAATTTTGTGTTGTATTGTTTCCGAGTGTCTCCCCTGTAATGTAGCCCCTTTAATGATCATCTGTCTGCAACACCTACTTTGTGTTTTCCAGTACATCAGGCGAAAATACAATTTTTTTGCTTTCCTTCTTCAAATGGACATTAGACCGCACCTGTTGTCAGCCATCCATATCTTTTGTTTAATGCATGGACTTGCTACACATGTGTTTAGAAAGGATGGTCCACTATTGTGAAGAGATGCATAAGGTTGTGTAAGATGTATTAAATGTATTCTTTTAATACAGGACTTTTAACTTTTGTATAATACTTATATTGTATCGTATGTGCTATTTAAAAATACTTTAAAATAATTTTATACATTTGTACAATTGTTGTTTTATTACATATTTTCAAATTAAATGTTAGAAAAAAAATTCTTTTCGTGTATTTTGGGAGTTTTTTCTACCCTCTTGATAATTCGAAATTTTTCATTGGTCCCTCCAACTTCGAATTATCGAGAGTCGACCGTATATATAAAGTGGTATACAAAAGGGTGGGGTTTGGGGGTTGCAACTCTTTTCATAGACCAACAGATTTTTCACTTGTAGCATACAAATTATGTTTCAGTGCATTCATCTTTTTTTAATGCAACCCCTCTCTTAAAAGTAGTCTGTGTGCACCACTGTGCATATAAACTGAACAATTAAAGTTTATGCACATAATTTCCCGACATATTATACCAGATGCTATGAAAATAAGTTGTACCATATAGTATGTGACCAATTTTTTAATATTTTAAAGAACACCATGTCATTAATTACATTGCAGTTTTCCATGTGCAAAAAGAAATTAGAGTTGCTTCATACACAGCAAGTAATGAATTCTGTCCAGAGCAATATACTACATACATTGTTCTATAACATAAATTTTTTATAATAAAAAATGTATTCAACATACCATGTTGTTTTTTGTTTTTGTTAAAATTGAACACATTTATTGCAAATAGCAATATGATAAAATAAACTGGTAATAAAATAGAATGTTGAAGCTTTTTTTTTAATTATTATTAAAATAATACCTAGTAGATTTAAACAACACATTGATTTATTACTAATTAAGATATTCTATAGTTAGTTCTGTTTTGAAACATAATGCATGAAAGAAATTTAAATACTTTATTTTATATTTTTTTTTCTGTACTTGAAAGATATTGAATTTCTTACAGATTCTGGATTAAGTTATCACAATATGTTCCTAGTCACATAAGTCCATGTGTTCTTACCTGCCTTGGATTGGCCATCAACCTTAGTAGTTGCTTAACTCTTTTGTATTACAGTCCAGATGCCAAAGCAGAAGTAAGTAGAGTCTTGCAATTGTGTAGAATGTTGCAATGAACATGAATTTAATTTATGTGTAATTATAGCATGGAAAAAAATCTGCTTATAATTTTCTTGAATATAAAATATGTGAATGATAATTTTTCATGAATCTTTAAATTCTTAGTCATTATTTTAAGTCAAATTATGATAAATTGTATAAATTAATTTTGATAAATAATCTTCAAGCTAAGATTTATTAAAAATTGTGTATATGTGCTGTATGTTTTAAGTGCTTTAAATTCTGTAGTTGTTAATAACTTTTTTAATTTTTAAGTGTTGAAGTTTTAGGGTGAAAAGTAGATACATATATTCATTATTTTAATGTAATTAAAATGGAAAATGTTGTTTAACCCTCTCGCTGTGTAGTGCTAGGTCTGCTACGCTTACTTTGCCCATGGAAATCGTGGGATGCACAGAGAGAGGGTTAAGTGTGAAGTGCATTGTTTTTTTGTAAATCTGATATTGTATTGTTTTTGGCATTCATTTTATTATATAAATATTGTATATTTTCAATATATATAGGCTCCTTCTTGGGTATATGTACTTTGTGCTATTGGAGTATTCCTGTATCAAACTCTTGATGCTTTAGATGGTAAGCAAGCCATGAAGGTACAAGATACTCAAATAGAAGAAGTTTATGACCATGGCTGTGATGCTATTTCTACTGGTATGGAATTTTTGAAACTATAAAAGTGTACCATAAGTAAAAAAGTTATATATGCTTGTAAAATCATGTGTTGCTTATTGGCTTTATACAGTTTTAATAAAACTGTATAAAGCCAATTTTAGAGTTTTTATAAAACTGTATGTATAAATTTTTATATGCAATTACTATATTTTCCTGTATATAATGCGCAGTGGCGTATTATCCGCAAAGCCATTTTTTCGAGTGGAAAAATAAAAAAAATTTGCATAATCCGCAGCACCATATAATCTGCAGCAATTTTTACGGCGAATAATCCAAAATATATACTACCAATAATGTGGTGTTAGATAAAAAAATACACAATATGATTAAAGTTATAAATAATAAATTGTACAGAAAAATATTTTTTGGAAAATTCTTTTCTCCATCGGACATTGTTACCACAATTTCGAAGCTTTCAATTTTAATATCTGCTAATTCCGACATCTGAAGGCTGTAATTTATTTGTCAGTCCTGCAGGCATTAGTTGCAGATGCGGACTTCAGGGCATTTTTAACATTCTCACTGGGACGTGCTTCATCGAGTCTATAATTAAAAAGCTTTGGGTCACATTTTTCAAAATTAGCTTTGTGTTTTTTCCCTCACCACAATTGAATATGTGATTCATCAACGTTAAACAATCTTGCACTTCTGTGATTTCCAACTTCGATAGCCTTTTCTATAACATTTAGTTCAAAATCAGTCTTGTAATTTACACGCTTCTGCTTCAACATGATGATATATAATGAATATTTTCAGGAAAAAACAGCTCAGGGGTCAAGACAGAATGCGAAATGTCGTCAGCGACTTGCAACTGTAATATCTTTTCTAGGAACCGAATTCGTTCTTGAACGTCGTTGGACAAAACTGATTGTATCTGAAAAGCATTGGCTGAGTCGAAAAAGCTTTCAGCGCCCCATCTGTGATTTACTTTATAAAGCAAAGGGTATTTCTATCAAAACTTTATTGTATGTGTTATGGATGGAGAATGTTTTTTATCGTATTATCCGCAGCAGCCTATAATATGCACAAGGAAATTTGAAACTTTTTTAACACATAATCTGCGGATTATATACAGGAAAATGTGGTAACTTTATATGAATATGTATTTCTTTAAAAAAATTATTCAGATTTCTCGTGTGATTTATTAAATAAACATACTATTGACTAATTCAAGTAAATTATAATTATATAAATCTAGGGAATTGATATTTTGTATTGTGCAGAAATCTTCACTCGTCACGTGTGGTAGGATACTTAAAATTTTAAAATTATTAACTACAGGGTTTGAAAAAAAAGCTTAAAGAAATTGTCAATTATTTACAGGGACTTCAATTTGCTGAGAATGAATCATAATCAATTGTAAATTTTTCTGAAATAGTTCTTTATTCTAATTAATTAAGTTTTATCATATTGCATTATATTAAAATTTACATTTTTCCTTTTACAGTGTTTGTTTGTTTAACTGCATCAGCTGCTTGTCAATTTTGCACTTTACCATTATTCATGTTTTTATTCTTCATTCTTTCGATGTTTGTATTTTATACTGCTCATTGGCAAGATCATGTTACTCATGTAATGATTTTTGGAAAGTAAGTTCTTATCAGTAATTTTATTTTTCTCTCTTTTTTTTTATGTTTTATATATCTATAAAAACTTGTTTAAATTTAACTATATATTTCCATGAGTTTTAATTTTTTACTTTATGCATGATTAATTAAGGAAAAAATAGAATAAATATGTATAACAAATATTTACAAACAAAAAAAATCATGTCAGTATGTGTTTAGCATTGAATCTTACTGATACATGTGAGAAACAAAACCTATAAGTATAATTTTTATTTAGAGTATATTCATTTCAATTTCATGCATTAATAATTTTTTTTTAAATATGAGTGGGAATAAACTAAAATCTTGGAAATATTTCTCTTAGAATGTTTGGCAGTAGCCTGAATTCATAACTTTCTTCCCTAAATTATTTCGTTTTTCAAATGTTTCAAAAACAAATATAATTATTCAAAACAATCTTGTAATTTGAATAGTATAAATTCTTTCTATAATTTTAAAAGTGATTCAATTTCTCATTATTGCAAAATCATTCTGTGTTGCTCATTCCAATAGAACACTGAAATATATAAGTTTGTTAAACAAATTTACCATTGAAATATAAGGTTAGTGTATATATAATAACACTATGTTATAAAATGTGTGTGTGATTGTTGCTGACTTGTTTTATTAAATATCATACATACTATCAGTAGTTTTCTGTTTTAATCAGATATCTTGTAGAAAAATTATATATTTAATATTTAAATCCTGTTTACTTATTTCTATAATGAAATATAATTTTAACTTTGTTTACATAACTTATACTAAATTATTTCAAACGAGTTACAAGTTTTTGGTAATTTAAAATACTTGCTATTTAGAGATTTTTTTTTAAAAAATTTCTTGTCAAATATTGATATTTACAAAAAAATGATTAAAAAATGAATTATCAACTAGTTTACTATTTTTACCTTCATTATTTATGTGTCTACTATTTTTGCTCTTGAAATATTTATTTTGAAAGTAACAAAAAGCCACTTAGATGTAATCTTTTTGAAAAATCTTAAACCTATTATTTATTTTAGATCTAAAAAAAACCAATAATAAATTAAAAGGCATGTTGTTTTTAAAAACTAATATAGTTTGTTAATGAAATATTTTACCCCTACTTTTACTTCACATATCAAAGCAAAAATATTTCAATGTTCATTTCACTACTATAAAAAAAAGAATTGCTATATAGATTGCCCATCAAAACATACTTTAAATAATTAACTTGTGCATTTAAGTAACTAAGTATAATACAATTGTGTGTGTGGTGTGAGAATTAATGTATAATACTCCCGGTAATATATTCTATTTTCATACAATGAATTTATTAAGATGAGTACCATTTTTTTAGCAAAAAAAAAAAAAGTGTTTTATTGTTTTGGAGTTGGTTAGAATATTTATTTATCACTGGTTAATTTTAAATATTGTTTTATATTTTGCACTTTTAATATTTAGAAGTTTTATGAAATTATTCAAAGAATAACTTTTATAAAACTTGTTTTATAACTTTTAAATAAAAGAGTGCACTAAAATGTTATACTTATAATTAAAATAGATTTAAACATGTGTGTGAAATGTGCATAAATATTTTTCATCCTCGTATACTATTATGATGATGGAATATTACAATTATTTTCAGTGTTTATAAGCATTTTAAATAAAAATTGTAATAATTCCTGATTTTTTTTTATACCTAGATTTGATGTATCTGAAGTACAATTTTCTGTGATATTTATTCATTTGTTGACAGCATTATATGGACAACAGATCTGGAGATCATTGGTTAGTAGTTTTTAATTGCTGTTTAATTAATAAAGAAATTTTATATTTGTTTCATGTTAAAAAATTATAAATTTTTAATAAAGCATTTTTTTTTTATTCTCATTAAAATTATTTCATTAATATCCTTTCAGATCTTTGGTATTGAACTGAGAATGATTTTAGGTTTTGTTTCCTTATTAAGTATGATTGGAACTGTCATTTGTAACATTGGGTATGTGCTAGGAAATAAAACTGCAATTGATGACTATGTGAAAATCCCGAGAAAAACAGTAATTATTGTTTATGTTTGAAATTATCTTATATCTTTCTGTATGTTGCTTTTAAATTTTGACTTAAAATTACTTTAAATAAATTTCAGGGTATACAAATATGGAATCCTGTTGTTCCTGTATCGATTCTTACCTTGTTTGCTGTAAAGGCCTTTAACTCTGGGCTATTTCAACCTAACCCATCTATTTTCATTATTGCATTTGGTCTTGCATATGCTAAATTGACTTTGAGACTAGTTGTAAGTATTATATTTCATTTTTTCCCTTTTAATTTTTTATAACACTTGTTTTTAATCTCAAAATAAGAGGAAAAAGGGGTGTTCTAGGCTCTAGTGGTTTTTGATAAGATCAAAGGCTTCTCTCTTTCTAAAGTGACCACGGTAGCTTAATGATTATGATCACAAACTCGAGGCTTGAATGTCACGGGTTCGAGTCATGGCACCACTGGAAGACCTGCCTTATAGTTAGGGCTCATAAATGTTGAATATTGTTACAAATTTTGTGTAAAATAGTGTAAATAATTTGTATTTGGATGTATACTCTGTGTTATACTTATTTTATGTTAAAATTGTAAAATTCACAAGCAGCACCATCACTTTCGTTATAATGGTGGTTCAATGGAAATTTGGCGAAATCTTGATGATAGAGCCAAGTTGGCATCATTTTTGGTGGCCATGTTAGCAAGTTAGGGACCCTATGGATTCTCCTGGAAATTAATGGAGAAATCCACTAATTTCACCATCTATGATGCAAGAGGATCTTTCTCGAAGGATCTGCAAGGACTATAAACAGGGAGATGCTCTCTGAAACCGAGTTAGTATTGTTTTAACTAGCAATTAGTAGTCTTGCCTTGACTGTGAAGAAACAACAAGCGATTAGCTTGGCTGTTAAATAGGACAAAAGGTGCTTGTGAATAATCTTTTTTACATACGTGTATTTTAGGCACTGATAGTTGTCTGAGGGCTGTGTAGAAGGCTTGATCTTCTGATATTTATTCTGCAAATTTTGCTGCTGAATCCTGTATTTCAAGAATAGGTTTTTCAACAATTAATTTCCATCACTCTTAAAAAAACTTATTCTTTGCATAAAATCCTCGCTGATTTGCATAAAATCCTCGAACCCCGATCAACATAACAATATGTTGAGGCTAAATATCTCCCCATTGATGTGGTAGTTAGAGGGGAAGAAACTCAAATGTTATCCTTGTCACTTGACTGAGGTTCAAAATTATGAAGTCTATCACCAATAGCCCTTGTATTGCTCTATAGTGTGACATGAATACAACTCTCACTCACTCTCTCTCTTTTCAAAATGATTGTCCCCAGAATCAATACCAAAGAAGATCCCGAGATTGAATTTTTAAATTTCAAAATTTTCTCATTTCTCTTAATATTACAAATAAGATGTAGATAAACTTTCTTTATACACTAAAATAAACATTTCTCCTGTGGCTTGCTTTGAAAACTTTTGAAATTGCATATGCATATCTTTGTGATATGTTGAGGCTTATTGATGTTGAAAGAAATTAATTGCATAACATGACTTTCTTGACAAACACTATAAAAATAAATATCTTAACCTTTTTACCAGAGGTTCCCAAACTTTGCCATGTTTTTCGGTTTGAATTAGACCCGTGCTTAATTAATGTTGAATTTTTGAAAAATTATCAACTTAAATGTCTTTTTAACAGCTAATACTACTACAATTTAAAGAATTAAATTTTTAACAAGTGAAGTATAGTGTTTAAAATTTAAAAAGCACATTACTTGAATTAAAAGTTAATATATAAAAAATAACTGTTAAATAAAATAACCAACATACAAATGATTTTAATGGGAGGGATGAATCTGGCGCTACAATAACAAATTTTCAATGTTTGGTATCTATCTTGTTAGGTTTAATCTTAAATCTCCTCTGTTAGCAGTGCCCAGTTTTTTTTTTCCTTTTGTTTTGAAGATTGGCAATCGCGCTGAAACTCCTTCTCACTATAAAAAGCAATTAAAAACTTTCCCATGATATTCTATAATTCGGGACAAATAACAGGTTTTTAAAACCAAAATTGCTGACATCCATTTCTAAACTTTTAAGATCTTCATTAGTGCATATTATGATCAGTTCCTATTGTCATGTGACATTTTTTTTTTCAATGTGACCATATAAATTCATTGCCTACTGTGGTATTACCATAGTCAAAGCATTCTCAAACCTGGTTTCAAAATCTGAATAAAAGGCAATTAAATGTTGAACGTAGGTGAAAAGGTCCTGACAAATTAAGAAAATTCGGGACCTCCAGTATTATACTTCTTTAGCTTAACTCTGGAAAGAAATGCTGAAATGTTTCTTGTTTTAAAAAAAATTATGCTGTTACCTTGTAAGTGCAAATTAACCTCATTAAATTTTGTAAATAAATCTGTTAAATAGTAAAATTTTGTTTCCGCTTGATTAAATTTTCTTTTAAAATTAGTCTATCTAGCTTAATGAGAGCCACTATCACGGACCCTCACTTACACCTCATGAACCTCCAAATTATTTTTTTGCTGATGTGGACCCCTTGTCAGACTCCTGGGGGTCTATATAGACTACTTTGGGAATCACTGCTTTAAACTATATAAAACTGATGTGATTTACAGAATTATGATACAAAGATTTAATTGTAAGACTGAAGCTTATTATATGTATCTAATATTTTAAATTGTGAAAACTATCTTATCTTGACTTCAAAAAATTAGTTTGATTGAAGACTGACTTCAGGTTTTTAAATTAATGGTTATATAATAAAAAATAAACTTGTTTCCAAAATTACATTTATTATGCATATTATTTCTTTAAAAATATTATTTTTCCTCTATAGATTGCAAATGTTACTTATGCTGATATGGATTTTTGGGATGGCAGTCTGGTTGCTCCTTTTCTTTTATGTCTGAATACATATTTGCCATCTCCTTATATGCTACCTCCTACTACTGCTTTGTTGTGTGGTTTGGTAAGTTTTTTCTCTACATATCAGATGATTCAAGCTCAATTGTTTCTTTGAATACTTAATTGATATTATGTGCATGTTTTTTATTAAAAAAATAGTTTTGTTTATATTAAGGAAAATATTTGGTTAAAATATTAAATGCCCCTATAAATTTAGCATTTTTATCCTGTTTGTTCTACGAAAAGTTTTAAATATGTGAAATTGAAGTTTTTACTGTTCAAAAAACTTAAACATTGGCTCTATATTTTTGATCCTGCAGTTATTTATTAAAGTACAAATTCTTAATTTCAACGTTAAAATTGCTAATAAAATATATTTATCATTTACACGTTTATTTTATATATGTATACACATATATATTTTATCATGCATTTGAAAATCATAATTTGGTACAAAAATTTCTTTTCTTTTTTTATGTGATTTTTACTTTCTAGGTTTATAATATGATGGATGTAGCTCGTTATTTCACTTATGTAAGTTGGGACCTACGGGAAGCTTTGGATGCATACATTTTCACCTTAAAATACAAACCTGGTCATCCCAAATTTCACTGCAAAGGAAGTCAAGGCATATATGTCAATGGTTTAAATAACAATGAAGTTCTTGCATCTGCAAAATTGACTGAAACTCAATCTGAAGATGACAAATAAAGTTAAAATGAAAAGAATTTCATACATTAGGGATAATATCTGGAGTTCACACTTCTGGATTCAGGCCCAATCTGGAAGGCAGTTAAAAGGAATACAAGTACAAAAACCAATTAGGATACAAGAAATGTGCAAGCTTTATTATATTAATAAATCTAAGATTACTTGGAACATATGTCGAAATAATGTGGTTACTCGAGTTAGATCAGAATATGCAAGTGAAAATGTAAACCATAATTAATGATAGACATCTAGAATTCACTGTTTTTATATCAGATGATTCATACTGTTATATTTAACATTCGATTTATTTCGTGTTTGTATGTATGTTCAGAAGTTTTGTTTTTTGTATTATTTATTGTGGGTTTTTACAATTTTTAAATTGGATTTTAAGTTTGTTTTTCCCAAAATGAAAAATTTAATTTATTACATGTTTGCTGTTTCAGCATTTTAAATGTGGAACAAACACATACCAGAAAAGTTACTCAAATTTAATTTATAAAAGGAGGGGGCAGATTTTCGTCGATATTTTAAAACTAAAAGCTTTTAATTATGTTTAATACAAGTACAAAATTATAAAAATAGTCTTCCTTTAGTGTTGAATGTGTTTATTTTATTTGACTTTGAATCAGGAAATGTGTTCAATTATTTTTGTATTGTGATTTTTTTAAATGAACTTTTAAAAATTCTAGTCTTTTTGTATATAAATATCATTTTGCTTAAATCCATCAAAATTCAATATTTCCTCAAGTACTATGTACTGTACATTCAATGAGTAATCATCAAAAAAAGTAAGATTTGTAAATGAATCTATTAATTTTTTGTATATCCTATTTTAATGACACAGGTTTTTTGATGTGTTAAAAAATGGATTCAAAGTGATATACTTGAAATTTGAAAAAGAAGCAATATTGTTATTGCAAAAACCTTGAATTCAGCATTTCTCTATACCTCTTATCACATAAAATTATTTCACCAAAGTAAATTGTACTTAAATAAATATTCATTGCTTTTTTTTTAATATAAATAACTGCTTTAAGTTATAAACATTTTGTTTTGCAATAAAATTGTCTTTCATACTCAGTAATGTTTGTATATGTTGTAAAAAAAGCCAAGAATCTCTGGCATTTTAAATAAAAAGATTTACAAATCTTGTTTTATTTTAATACTTTTGTTTACAGAACCAAGACATTGTGTTTATTACTTTACTTGGTGTTCAACAGAACTTTAATGTTGTTTGTAAATTATTATGTATTTTTTACAAATTAAATACTATTAGAGTTTACTAAGGAGAACAAATTATTATTTTTCATATTTTATTAAATCTTTGCCATTCATTTATGCTCCTCAAAATTTATTTCTGATGTACTCAAATGGTACCTCAATTTAAAAATGAACTTTTAATTCAATGTATAAAAAATAAAACCATTCAATTTATGAAAAAAATATTTTTTTTAAATATAACACTATTACAGAATTGTATATGGAAGCATTCTCAATAAAGGCACAGCCTCTATATAAAAATACAAGAGGAAATTATTATACAAATTAGAATATTCATTTTAAAAAAATAAGTTTCATGTATTTGCATCATTTTTTCCAGCAATAATAATTCCTGGGTATGTCAATTCATAATATTCAAAGCTGAGAAACTTCATGCATATAAGCAGCCAATACTTTAGTCTGTAAAAGATAAAATTTCAAAGATAAGTTAAATTTTAAAAAAATACTTCCATTTTTTATTATTAAAATTTTATTAACAACATTATTTTAAAGTATTTCTGTCTTATTTAAGGAACGTTAGTTTCATAGATTTCCCCACCTCATACAGTATTCTATTCCAGGAATTCATAAAAATATTTCACATTTACTTTTAAGAAAGAAATTGGCATTTTTTAGTAGAATTTTCATTTCATTACAACTATTTTTTTAAATATGTAGTTTGTAAAAGGAAATGCTACATTTATTTAAGAAATGTTTCATATCTATTTAGAGATACAAAACCAGTAAACTTTTAATTAACTAAAATTACACGGGTTTCATTAAAAACAATTAAGTTTCAATTGTGTACAATAGATGGAAATCAAAACTATTTCCAACTTTTTAATTTTGTAAATAAAATCTTCATCACAAAGATCAATGCTTTCTACACTTAATATTAGAATTATTAATAAACTATTCTACAGTGCAAAAAAATCTTATCTATTCATTTTCCTCGAAAATGTCACTAGTGTTTTTTTTTTTTTTTTTGGTTCTTTCTACTTTCAAATTATGTATGAAATGTGATGCTATTTGTTAATGATTGACAAATAGATGAAACAATAATTTCACGCATTGGTTTAAAAACATTCCAACTGGAATGAAAGTAATACTAGCAATAATGAAAGATCAAGTGCTTAGAACTGTATTTCAGTCAACTTCTACGTTAACAAGCAAGGAGCATCGCACACAAAAAATTGGGCAATTTCATGGTTTACTGACAATATCCCTTGTGTTGTTAATAAGTCATCTAATCAATACTTTCCCTCCTAATTTGCTTATGTAAGAACTACACTAATGTCGCCCTTTTAAACTGCACAAGGATTATTGGCCATAAATCTTGTAATTTTGAGCCATGATCAAGTGACAAAGACAACATCTGAGCTGGTACTCTCCTAACTTCCATACCAACATGAAAATGCATGAGCCTTGACAGATTAAGTGTGCATAGGCCTTCTCTACACGATAGTTCTTCAGCGTTACTACGCTTGAACTCATAACACATGAGTCTGTGACCTTTACCACCAGGCTACTAAGGCCACAATTTATTCATGTGATTATTGAATTTGTACAAATTAACAGCATATGTTCTTCATTTAATATGGTACATTTATTTATACTTACTCCTTCAATGTAATTAGAAATGTCTATCTTTTCATTTTGGGAATGAGCACCATCATCACTAGCACCAATGCCTAAAAGCAAAACATTTTTCCCAGTAGCTTCT
Organism: Trichonephila clavata; assembly: GCA_019973975.1. Classification (NCBI taxonomy): domain Eukaryota; kingdom Metazoa; phylum Arthropoda; class Arachnida; order Araneae; family Nephilidae; genus Trichonephila; species Trichonephila clavata. The sequence continues at coordinate 181,462 of BMAO01029748.1, read as the reverse complement.
TCAAAAGTCAGTGTTACAGGTATACTTCCCCCTTCTCTTATAAGATCAGGTTCAACATTATACACTGAAAGAAGACCAATTGAATGTTAATTAAAACAAAATTAAGCATTACTTCAGAAAGTAAATTTTAAATATTTATGAATTAAACTCACCTTGTTTGATTGCTTTTTTTCCTGCTACAAAATTAGGATGATTTGGATCACTTATCCATGCTTTTCCAGCATGGACCAAGAAAGCACTGAAAATAGAATGCTCATTTCAAAAATAATAGTTACAAAAAAAACTATTAATTTTAGTATTATTTACTACTTTAGTATTACTTGATTTTAGTACTATTTTAAATTATATATACTTTTTTTTTATTTCCAAAGACCATAAGTTACTAAATATAATGTATTTTTCTTAAACTCATGAAAATACATAATATAATTCATATTTTCATTATGTATCAAATAAGCATTAAACAAAGCTTAGATTTTTATTAAAATATTATTTTTAACAAACCACTTAATGGAAGAGGAAAAGCTGTGTGATACATTTCCTTGTGCAACTGTTTTTCACACAAGCACCTGCAGTTATATGATGTATTGGGGTAAAAGAAAAGGTGGAAATAAGTAGATCCTTCGCAAACACACAGTCAAGTTCATAGTATTGCATTCCATAGCCTTTAGAATAGTTTTGCAGAGATAGATAGCAGAGCAATGCAAAGGCTAACCAGGGACAGTTAAAGCACCAGTTGAGCATGGCGTATACATATAGGTGTATACACAAAGTGTATATAAACATCTGCGGCAGTTAAGGGGTTAAATTTAAACAAATATTTCCATAAAAAAGTTGTTTGATTATTTTAATTCTTTAACTTAAAAATGATTAGTTACAACTCATTTTTGAAATCAACAAAATATCTGCTTCTTAAAGCATAATTATCTATACAAATAAATAAAATTGAAGTGTCTATTTGTAATTTCAAATTAGCAGCTTTTTACTAAATGCATTTAAAGGTACATACGGTACTTATATCAAAAAATCAGTTTTTAAATTTTTGTCTGTTTGTTTTGGCTAATCTCGGAAACGGCTGGTGCGATTTTAAAAATTCTTTCACCAATGGAAAGCCACATTATCAGCGAGTAACATGAGATATATTTTATTTCCATATTCCTAAGGGAAAGGGAACTATGTGGGCAAAACCGTGGGGCACCGCTTACTCCCCGCCAAGTTGGCACAAAACTATGCATTTGGTTAATAATGGAAATTTTAATAAAAATTTTCTCACATTTTTAACAAATAACTGAAACATAGTGTAATTTAGCATCTTTACAAAAAGCAATTTTTTAAATGGTTTTTTTATTGAACATCTGTTTATTACGTTACGTTTGTTAAATGTCAAACTCGAACTTTGAGAAATATCGCCAAGTTGGCTAAGAAGTTCTCTATTCCAACAATCCCAGATATTTTAATAAACATTTTCTCCCACTTTTTAATGAGGAAAACGAAATAAAGTTTTAGCGAATTGTGCGCGTGATATTGAAAATTCTATGGTAATATTAATTGACAGTTTCATAAAAAGTTTTGATTTATCGAATATTTATTACTTTGATTTTTTTTTCCTAATTATACAATATTCATGTTTTTCTCAAAAATTTTCACTTATACTGAACCGATATTTTACATGGAGGTATTACTTTGAAGATATACTAGATATTACTATGGAGGAAGCCATACAATGTCACTCGCCAAATAAAATTAAGGAGCTTTACGCAATACTTATTTCATCTTCGGTCTTTCTAATCCTCAAACATTTTGGAATAAGTACAAAGACAACTTGGCGAAAGTTATTTTGCGACGATTGCAGCAAGTACAAGCAACTATCCTTTCAATGAACACATCTACAACGAAACGCAATAAAGGTTTTCAGAATGGTTGGGAAGAAGCTACATGATTTTTGAATGATTAGTCCTAGACGTGTCGATGGAAATGGCTTTGATAATGAAATTGCTTGAGAATTAAACTACGATTTTATAGTATTGCAACATCAAGTAACAGAATTTATCCCTTAATTAACTCCAGAACAAAGTCACGTTTTCCAACAAGTGTTACACAAAATAGAATCCGGCAGTGGTGCACTCTTTTTTCTCGACGTCCCTGGAGGAACTGGAAAAACGTTTTTGCTAAACTTATTATTAATGACCACCAGAAAAACCTAGAAGATAGCAGTTGCTATGGCTTCTTCTGGTATAGCCACGACTTTACTGACCAACGGTCGTACTGCACATTCCGTTTTAAAATTATCGCTTAATCTTGCATTTGAAGATTCACTCATCTGAAATTTCAGAAAAAATAGCTCTCAAGGCAGGATGCTTCCACAGTGTAAGCTCTTAGTGTGGGATGAAAGTACGATGTCTCACAAGAAAGCTATAGAAGCGTTAAATTGGACTCTTCAGGATTTACGAGATAGTACAGATATTACAGGAGGAATGGTAGCTTTAGAAAAATAAAGAATGTATTGTAGAAGAAAATGATGTAAATCTTATTGCTCAAATTTACCCAGGTTTGCAACAAAATTTAAATTGGGATCAGTGGCTGTGCGCAAGATCAATATTGGCGCCTAACAATGACATTGTCCATAAAATCAACATTGAAAATTTAAACCACGTGCGGGGGATGGGGGAAATGAAGGAATATTTATCAATGAATACAATCATGGATAAAGAACAAAGTACTTCATATCCCACGGAGTTCTTTAATTCACTTGAACTTTCAGGTGTACCCACACATAAATTTCAATTAAAACTAAATGTACCAGTTATCCTTATGCAAAATCTCGATGCTCCTCGACTATGTAAAGAAACAAGGCTTTGGATCACAAAACTGATGCATAATATACTTGGTGCCAATATTTTAACATATGTCATGAAAAGGGATAGTGTTATCATACCTCGAATTCCAAGTATCCTCACTGACCTACCGTTTCAATTCAAACAAGTTCAATTTCCAGTTTTACTGTTGCTATTAATAAAGCTAATATTTCAGGTAGCAGGGGTGCATTTGGAAAAGAATGTTTTTCCCATCGCCAACTATATGTAGCCTGATTGGTGTGTCCAATGCCCAAATCTTCACATATTTGCAACTGACAGAAGAACATATAATATGGTATACAGTAGCATCTTAGAAAAATATTCCGTTTTGAGCTCTTTTAAAGAGGAATTATATATTAAACGTAGATACTTTCGATTTTTAAAAATATCAATAGTTTAATTTATTGAATTTTTGTTGTAAATTATTATAATAAATTCCATTTTCAGTTTTTAGAAAACTAAGCTCAACTGTAGAATTTTTAAATTTTATTGGTTCCAGTCAAGCAATAAAAAAATTACTATATTATATTATTTACTTTCTAATGATAATGATTACGACTTTGACAGTTATTTAAAGACATCAACGCGAGCGGAGCCGCGGGTAAAAGTTAGTTGAATATATAATCAATAAATTAAATAAACAAATTTCATTCTTCAATACTAAGAATTTAAAATTTTAGAAAAAAAAATGCTTTTAATTTGCAAAATATATTTATAATTTTTAAAAAATTTTATAACTCTAAGTAGTATTTAAAATGTTAATAAAATTGGAGAAAAGAAAATGATAGAAATTTTAAACAGATAATTTTTGCACAAATACATAAGGTGACAAAATGAAACATACAAATAAAGCAACTTTTAAAAATAACAAAATAAAAGAGAAAATTTATGGGAGAGGAGGGGGAATCACAAAGGTACAAGCCATTGTGTTACTGAAAACAATTATAGGGATTTTTTACTATATGGAGAGCAAAGCAAGGTATCTTGAACATCCAATTTATGGTGTTGCAGACAAAAAGTAGTGCAAGTATATCCCAAGAAATACCCTGATTATCCAAGAGTCAACATTTTTGCACTTAATAATTACAGGAAACAATTTTGTTGTATACAATTGAATTTGTCATTCCTTTAGCAATTTAGTCACTTTCCGCAGAAGAAAGCGTATTATTAAAAGTGGAAGCAACAACTCAGAAAAGCAAGCATTATCTTCACTATTGTTCTTACTATAACAGAGTATATGATAAATGTTTACGATCTGTATAGGTGGGTAAATGGAAACCCACACATTAGAGATATATATGTGTATTAGTAAGGAAAATTTTCCCTATCGCTGGATTGGTCATGATTTCTCTCTCATTCTGATCAATAAATCAATCTTTACAGAACTTTTTAAAGAATTCAAGTAAACTACACTTGTTTTGTAACAGGAAGGCTAAGTAGGAAAATTTATTGTAGCAGCTACCCATGTACAAAATAAATATTTTTTTTAGAATTTCAATGCCTTAAATTTTTTTAAAATTATCAACAGTAGTATTATTTGTATATGTGTAGCTTATGTATAAAGTACAAATAAAATGTTGTAAACTAATTTCTAGTCGTCATCTTTTGCTTTAAGCAATAATTAAAAGCTGTTTGAAGTTTACAGATACTGTTTGCAACCTTATGTGAGTTTTAATTCTTTTTATATACTTTATTTATCTACAAATTCTGTTGATGCTTTTAATCATCTTGTTAATATATTACACATAAAGCATTGTTTTTAAAATTTATATATAAAAAAGTATTCTGTAAATTTATATCCCCCAAAAACTTATATACACATAATAAATATCACTTATAACATGTTTCCTACTTATCATAAATGTTATTTAATATTTGTATTTTTAACTATTTTTTTAGAATTTAGTTTTCATTCAGTCTTATGTAATAAGCCTATTTTAAAACAGTTTCAATTTTGTGTTCTACTTACTTCAATTGATTTGGCGTATTCCTAGATTGATGAACTTTTTTCAAATGAGCAACAACTAATTGTTCAATTTTCCTCGGATCTTGGTCTGGAACAATACGAATAGAGAACTTTCCAGTTACTTTTGATGGAATAACAGTTTTACATCCAGCACCACTAAATGCACCTTCAACACCTAATTGTAAAACATGAAAACAATATATTTTTTTAAAGTATTTGTTTAAACAAATTTATAATTTTCTTTAATACAAGATATTTTAAACTTAATAAATTAAAGCGTTTTGAATAAAATACATATAGAGATAATTTAACCAACATATTATAATACATATATCAAAACATTAAATGGGTTGCTAATCTTAATTAATTATTGAAACAAATTAATCTGAAACAAATTTGTATCATAGGCTACAAAAACATTTCAATAATTCCTATAAACTGTTATGATTTTGAAAACCTTCTGGGTATAAATACTAACAAATATTACAAATACAACTGTAAATAAAATGTTTCCAGTGTGTATAGAAATATTTTTTTTTGAATGATAACTTTCCATTCCACTAACTGCTACATTTTCATTTACACAAAAGTGCTCAATATAAATAAATTTAAATATAAATCTATTTCTATCAGTTTGATTCTCACTAAAAAGTATGGAATAAAATAGTTACACGACTTCTTGACCATAACATACAAAAAATTGAAGATGAGCTTAATTCCTTTACATAAATTTTAATTCTAAGGAAGCCAATAAAATGTAAATTTTAAAAAAGAAAATAGCAGTATAAAGCTTTGAACAATAAGTGGAAAGTTAAATCATTCATCTAAATTTAAAAACCTTATTGTAATACCACAAAATACCAAACAATATGCAATGGAATGTCTAAATTAAGTTACACATATTTGTAAAAATGTTTGCTTCTTCAATAAAATTCCAGCATTTATTAAAAAGAAAGTTTTATTGTTCTATTAATAATGGACAAAATAACCCCTTTAATATATTATTAGAAATGTAAAATAAACCCTCCTTAACCCAAGCTTCATCAAACCAGATACCACTTTAATTTGATCAGCCATTAAAAAAAATTATTAAGTTTTTTCCTAGCTTAACTATATTGTGCAAGTATTAAGTTGCTCGGAAAATAATTTCATTTCTGGTGAAAATAAAAGCATTTTTTTACAATATATAAATATTTTATTGAATTATATATTCTCTATTTTTTCCAAATATATTTTGTCATCTTTCTCCCAGTAGTATGATTCCAGGCTCATAGAACTCCTGATCTTTGCTGACAAACTGATCCAAGTCATTTTTGACACTCTCATTTGAAGTAAAGGTTTAACCATTTAAAAAATTTTGTTAATACTGGAACAAATAATATGATGGTGTTAGGTCTGGAAAATATGGTGGTGCAATAGTACATCCCATCTAAGGCGTAAAAACTTTTAGGTCTTGCATTATCTTGGTGCAATATATATCTTTTCTATTGATTAATTCTGCCCTTTTCTGTTTCTGATCATGTAATTTTTTCTGTTGATGACAATGCACTTCAGAATTGATAGTCGAATTATCTGGTAAAAGCTCAAAAAAAAATCTATTTTGATGAAAATCTTTTCAAACAGATAGCATTGCTTTTTTTTTCTAATATTAGTTTTTGAAATGCTTTGAGGCTGATTTTTTTACTTCATGGACTTTTACATTTAACACATTGTTGTAGACCAGGGATTGGCAAGGCAACCCTTTAGCTGTGGCGTGCCAAACCAATCTACTATTGTGATTCAGTATACCATACAGTAGGACATTTTTGAAAATTCAATTCCACAATAATGCATACAGAATCAGAGAATAGAGGTTAATAATACAGATATTTACAATTTTATTATATATTAATTTTGCATCATTTAAAGATATTTCTTTATAAAAATAAACTTCATAAAGTATAACTATTTCTTCAAAGAAAATAAAAGAATTTTAATTGTACATATAATATGTATTTTTAAGCATATTTATTAAAATAAGAAATAGACACCATAAAATATAAGTATTTCCCTTAATTATAGTTGAGTAAAAAGATAAATAAAATTTTTATTGAGAACTCAGTGCTCCATCACTCTACTTTTACATTGCAAAATCAGGGGAATAATTTCTGACTTTCAATTAGACACAATTATGAGCATTCAGTTGTTAAACAATTTCTCAGACTCTAAATATTTTTTATATACGGAAAGTTTTTTTTTTACTTAGATATGTAGAGTCAAAAGCGAAACACATATAATTTTCTCTCTTCAAACAATTAAATCTCACCCCAGCAATGACATTCAATAATTTACAAAATAGTTGTAAATTTATCTTTAGAGTTATCTTTCAGATTTTTTCGTAATTCTGTAAATGCCCATAATTCTGAAAATGTTTGCCAAATAAGGACCATTACACATTTTTGTAGAGATGAATTTGTAGAGTAGTGCAAAGTGCCACTGAGAATTTTGCAAGCCCTGGTTGTAGAAAACCAATTTCTAATCACCACTGATAACTTGCTTCAAAAATAGATCCTTTTCTTGACATTAGAGAAATAAATTGCAGATATCTCAATGCAATGGGGCAAATTTCTTACAGTAAGAACATGTGAAACACATGTGTCGATTTTGAGACTAAAACAAGGCATTTCATGTATGGTGAATAATCAAATTTGATAGATTTAATCACTCATTGATTTCATGTTGTTATTCAGTGGTTTACATTAATCAATGCCTTTATTTTGCCTTCATCAGCTTCAATTAGTTTCCTAGATCACAGCACATTTTCAACTTTGAAATTGCTTGAAAATTTTAAAAACAAGTTTTGCCAGTGGTATTTTTTCAATATATCTTTTTTTACATACATAAAATAATTTTCTTTTCTTGCTTAAATAGCATTTTTAGTTTTCAATAGTAAAAATAAAAAAAAAATATGCAGAAAATGCTGCTTTTGACTTTTCCTGTTGGTTAAGGCACCAAACAAAAGCTAGCACAGAATCAAACTTTTTCGCAAACAAGCCTTACTATATCAGCTGTCAAAATACAATATTAAAATGTGGTTTAAGTGTGAAGTAGACGGTAAAAAAATTGCTTTCTAAGCAATCCAAAATAAAGCACTGATATGAATTTATTCTTGAGCAATTATTTAATAATTTGGTTTGTCTAATTTCAAAATACTTGTTTTGTTTTTAAGTGCACAGAGTACTTAGTTATGTGCTTCAACTCATTTTCAGTTATTTTGTTTAATCCAGACATTCTAGTGCCCTATTTAATATGGATTAATGAAATTCTACTGCATATCAATTATTATTTTTACAAAACCTTATAAGTGAAACTGAAGTGAAGTAATTCATGTGAACATAAAGTACATTCCTTAAAATTATGTAAGCACTTTGAATTTAGAAATCATTTAAAAAAAAAACATCCATTATGAATATTTAACAAGCTACCTATAACATTTATGCAGAAAATAATTTGAGTTCTATACAAATTTCCTACAATAATTTCATAAGATATCAAGAAATAAAACAAAAAAAATTTTAAATAATACTATAAGTAAAACATTTTTAAGATCACAAATTTTGTGAACAGATTATTCTTATAAAGCTAAGAAGACTGACATTATAAAATTCTCAAACTTCTATGAAAATCAAAAATCTTTAATTTAAAAGCAACTTATAATGAATAAGTAAAAGCATACCATGCAAGGAAAGGGATGGATAACGCCACCTTCTCATAAGTGTCTTCTTCTTATCAGTTCGCACTAATTTTTCACATCCAATGTCTTGTCTATACACTTCCTAAAAGCAAAAATAATGTAAACGCAATACATAATTTACTTCAATAATTTTATATAAATTTTTAGAAAATCTAAATATTGGTACAGACACAAACTTTTTTTTATGGAATGTTATCATAGTCACACATTATTAAAAGAATTGCAGAACATACAAAAAAAAATGCAATTTTAAAGAAGTTTAATATAGTTGAGAAAACATTGCACAAGAAACTACTTAGTAGGCAACTGGATCTAATAATTTTTGGTAGTCAATTGACACCAAAGTAGATAGACACCAAAGTCTGCATTTCTCACTACTAACTTCTTTAAAACTTAAAGCATCCAACTAAGACTTCACAAACAAAGTTTTATTTTTTTCCTCATTATATATTATTGCTTTGCATCATTGTTCTTAAAGAGATTTGTATTTTATTTTGAAGCTAACAAAATTTCATAAGCTTTTGTAATTACACAATAATTTTCAAACATATATATATATATATAAGTTATTAACTTTAAAAATTAATATGGCTATATATTTTTAATGAAAATAAAAATATCTTGTCTGAATAATTCAGGATAGTTTTTAATGTCACCAATATCAATGAATTTTTTTTTAAAAAAATGGACTACTGGAAGAATAGACAACTTTTTTAAATAGTATTTGTATGATTTTAAATCTCTCTTACAGTTCAAAACAATAAAGGAATTAACTGAACCAAAATTTATAATGTAAATTTGAAATTATATTCAAGTCTCTATTTTCTTATGCTATGAAGTTACAAATTATAGTATTATATTAAATATATACTACAAATTTACACATTATATATAAATGAATATATATATATATATACAAACTTAAATTTTTAAATAATTTAATACTTATATATGGATTAATTAAATTTTCAAATAAAAAAATTTTTGTTACTAAAAGTATAAGCTAGGCTAAATTTTAAACAGAAAACAGTTATTTTGGACATACTTAAATAGAATCTACCTCATTTTCTAATCTTACAGTTTAATTTCATAATTCAACTAAGCCAAATTTTCATCTAAAACTTACTGGATCGAAATCAATGCTTTCATACAACTTTTCTTCCTCTGGTGTTACTGGAGCAACATCATCCATAATCCCTTGAATGAGAATATTTCCTCTAGCATCAGTCAATGAATTCATCAGGGCAATTAAATCTGCCATTGCTTCATGGCTACAAATAAAAATAGGAGTATAATGTACAATATTTTTTTACAAATAAATGCAAATTGTAAACAAAGAAGGAATTTTTGAATGCTTACACTGAGCCTCCCATAACACCAGAATGTAAATCTTTGCAAGCACAAGTCACATTGATAAAAAAGTAACATACACCTCTGTAAAAAAGTATTACATTACTTCATTTTGAATACCATAAAGACACTTTTATAAGCTATCATACATGCAATACAGATAAGCATAATCAAAGCACAAAAATTAGTTAAACTTTTATAAATGATTAATACCTATATAATTTTAGAATTTTAAAAACTTTCTGACATACCATAAAATTTATTGAGAAACCAAAACTGAAATCTTGAAAATATAAGGTCAAACCAAAAATTATGAAACAAGTGTATTTATATTAAGAATTTATTACAAATTACTTTTACAGTGTTATTTTTTAATTGAAGTAATTAATACAGTCCCATCAACCCAAATTAAGAAAAAGAAGAAAAAAACTTAGATGATTTCAATTTATTTCAAAAATGTTCTTATAATTTATAAAAACTATACTTTTAATTAATGATTAAATTTAAATATGGCATTATCCATTAGAAATAACCAATTCAGAATTTACTTGAAATTTCAAATCAGCAAAATTGATATAATTTAACGAGAATAATGAGATCCAATTTTATGTTTCCTAAATCATAATGCTGCATGTTCCTTTTAAATTTAAATAAATGCTTTAAAACAATAATTAAAAATTATAGGGACCATAAACATGAAAAAAAACCAAACATGAACAAAATTACAGAATTATATTCTCAGAAAGCAGTTAGCATATAAATCAAATTTGATACCCATGTATTTGGAAACATTTTCAATGCATACAGAAAAATGATCAAGGATAGAACTTTTTAATAGTAAAACCCAATCCAAGGCTTCATTGTAACTTTTAAAGTAAAAACGAAATAATAATTTTTATTAAAATAATTCTGCTTGCAATAGACAGTATAAACCAATCTTGAACAAGATTTAAAATAAATTCAGGCATTTAACTTAATTATTCATAGCAAACATTTTTCTAGTGATGTTTCCTTAAACTTTTTCTTTAATCACACAATAAATAATACTTCTTCCAGCTTGGAATAATTATAAATTATATTAATTTATTACATTTGATCATTTAGTAGCAATCCTTTATTTAAATTACATTCCTGTAGTTATAACAAAAAATTTTAAAGCTTTATGCAGTTAATTAACTGAGAAATTTAATACTTTTAAAACAATTTTTAATAAACATTTCCAAAGTTAACAATATTTTTCAAAAATTTAATTGCACAAATTTCAATAAATTAAACAAAATTATCATAGGAAGATGTAATGGAAGACAACTCAAAAATTGGATTTTTATATTGTTTGCATCAATAATAGAAATTTTCTTCAAATGCAGAAATTATTTTGTTTTCAAATACTTTTTTGCCTATCATTTATGTTGAAATACTAGAATAACGAAGTTAATATATATACTCATACAAAGATAATAACTCAAGTTTCAAAATTGTTTTTATTGCTTTAGTCTAGTTACAGATTAAATTTTACTTTTGATACTTATTAATATAAAAAAGATATCAATCATTGGCATGGCCAAGTAATTTTAGCACGTTTTTCACATGTTGCATTTTACAATAATGCAACTAATGAACTTTTTACTAACAGAAAGTAGAACTATACTTAAAAAAAAAAATTTTAATTTTAGGAAAAAAAATTTTAATTATTAAATTTAAATATGATTCGGCTCATCTAGGGCACAAATGCGACCAAATGCCGAAAACCCGAGGTCAATCGGTTGCTTATTGGCTGAGAAAAAGGTACGACAAAATATGGAACGAAGACAAAATTTGTGTCCTAATAGCGCTTTTTTTAAAACTATGTGAAAAACGCGCTAAAAATATTTCAGATGAATATACAAAATAATTCAAATAAGATAAACCTCTCAGAAAAAAAGGAAGAAATATTTTGCAACACTTTAGGTAGTTTAAAAAAATGAATATAATGTATAAAAACCCAACTGATGTAAGATAATTTTAACAATTTCAAAAATAATAATTTCTTGTGTGCTTCCTTAATAAAAGTAACAATCTAATATTTTACTGTTTCCTCAATTTCAATTTTAATACAATGTACAAATCTAATACTTTTCATGCCAAAGCTAATTAATAAATTTAGAAATAAAATGTAATAAAATTTGTCATGACCAGCAGAAAAAAAATTCAATTAAAATAAGAAAATAATAATTATAAACTTAAAAGACAGTTTAAAATAAAATTTTACCTTAATCCATAAGTTAGACAAGGTTTGTTCTTTCCTAACCAGTAATTATCAGATATACAAACATAATCTACATTTTTAAAAAACTTATCCTTTTCACTAAAAACTAAATCATCAAGACCTTCTGAACCAGACTCTTCCATACCTTCAAAGCAAAACTGAAAAAAAAAAGACGAAACATCTGTTATAACTTCTTGAACACTTTTCAATATATTTTTTAAATCACAAAAACAAATTTTTAACAAATTCATTTTCATAAAAAAATTTATTATCTTCAATAATATTTTTTCCAGAATAAAACAATTGCTATATCAGGGGTCGACAACCTTTTAGCTGTGGCGTGCCAAACCAACCTACCAACACGATTCAGCATACCTTGCAATAGGAAATATTTGAAACAATTCGATTCCCACAATACAAGCAGAGTTAGGAAATAGAGGTCAAGAATATAAATTTAGAGTTTTATTATACGTTAATTATGCATCATTTAAAGACATTTATTGACATAAAAATAAACAACATAAAATATAACTATTCCTTCAACATAAATAAAAAAATTTTAAAAAAGTAACCTAAAAATCCTGAAGTGCATCAAACTAAATTCAACTTTCAACTGCAATCCTACTCGATATTCATATATTGTTTGACTAATAGATAACATGTGAAGAACATGAAAAAAATAAAATTGTGTTCTAATATCTGTTTCTATTAGCTAGATTTGCACCAAAAGTATAAAATATAATAATTATGACTTTTACAACACAACACTCTAAAAATTGCACAGTTATTCTTAATATCTATTTAAAAGGGCATTTATTGTGAAATTAGATTCACTTCTTGTACCTTATTATCCCATGAGCAGTTTTTCCCGAATTTAGTTTTAATCCAAATTAAATATGTTGATAGAATAACTATTATTGTTTATTATATTTCTGCTGCAAACTACTTTCTTTTTTATTCATGGAGCCTTAATGAGTGACACCTCATTTTACAAGTATTATTCAATACTTTTTATTTGCATTGAATATTTAACTCTAATAAAAAAGGATACATTTAAAACAGAAGATATTTTTTCTTCTACATAAAGCACGCAAATTACAAGCAAGCTGATCCAGCAGAATCATTTTATGGCAGAGAATTAAAAGTGAAAAAAATAATCTTTGTATAAAAATGTGAGAGACATTGGAAGGAGAGACAACGATTTAGCTTTATCTTATAATTTTGTAAAGTGGTGGTGTGCCACTGAGAATTGCTTCATGTGCCACATCTGGCACATGTGCCATATTTTGCTGATCCCTGTGCTAGATTGTATATATGATTTTAAACATTAACCAAGACTATCTTAAACATCTTAATCTTACATATTAAGCAAAATCTTTGCCATTTTATTCTTTAGTGGTAGCCATACCTATGATTTTAAATGTTTACGTAGTAAATTATGCCTCCTTATTATAAGTTCCAATTATAATAATCAAATTTTAAAAATTTATATTCAGTTTATATATATATTATTTATAAGCATTTAACTACACTTAGTGTTTTTCAAAAGACATTTCTAAAACCATAAATATCAAAATTAGTGATTTATATGCAGCCACAAATATTTTGATGTTGAAAAAAAAACTGATAAAATTTAGAATAGGTTATAACCTATTTTTTATGTCATTTAGAACAATTTTTTGAATCATTACTATCAGAACCCAGAATATAAATTACTATTCACTGTTTCATTCTGTATCCTTGCATAGATGCTTTTATAGCGACATGTATGTGAGACCTATGAAATGTTTTAAGTAGTACTTCAAAATTTGTGAGATATATAAAATAAATTTTGATTTCACTGAACTTTCTTAAAAATCTTAATCAAAAAGTAATGTTAAGTTTTATAACAGGAAAATTACAAATTTTACAAGCTTAAATTTATGTTACTTCACTATTAATGTTACAGAAGTCAACAAAAATAAAATAGATTGAATGCAGTGTTTGAAATTCGCTTTCCTTACAAAAAGCTGTAATAGTTATTGATAAAATATCAGTTAAATAGAAGATGTAAAAATTTTATTCGAATTTTAAAAAACAAACTTGATGTGGGTTTAAATGAATAATATTTACTTTTATGATCTAACTATTTACTCAGATTTACACAAACTGATATTCATTTTCTTTTTAGAAAGCCAGGTAAAATGTACCTTACTGTTAATTAGGTAAAAACTAAATAATTGCCAGTGCACTACGATAACCAGACTCCGATATTCACCTTCAAATTGGTACTTATAAATTTGCAAAAGTTGATATCTTTATGTATCTGAGCTCTGAGGTTAACATTAATAACAATATTGTATATGAAATACAGAGAAGAATTGATGCTGTCCATAGATATTATTGTAGTTTAAAGAAATATTTAAGATGAAATTTTATTAAAAGAAAATTAAACAACTAATTTATAAATGTTTAATAAGACTCAGACTTATCAGAAACTAGGACAAAGACACAAAATGATGAAAATACTGTGTCTTTGAGCGTCGGATCCTAAAAACCATTTTTGGAGGAATTCAAGTTGAATTTGATGGCATTTGGCACATACCCTCAAATTTCGAACTCTACCATGCCTTCAGGGAAGTAGACATTATCAAACAAATAAAAAAATTAAAGAATCAAAAGGGCTGACCCTGCTATGAGAACAAACATAGAATGTTTAAATCTTTTTGGCCAAGCCCACTCAAACAAGAATCAGGGACAACCCAACCTCAGGTACGTTGACTGCCTAGAAAGCATTTCGCTACAACTAATTGGAAGATCATAGCAAAAAAAAGAGAGGCCCGAAGGAAAATATTTGAGAAGGCAAAGGCCAGTCCCACGCTTTCCATTTTTTTAATGATATTAAATAGAACAAAGATAATACAGCACAACTAAATTGTTTGCTTGCATGTTTCAGGAACAGACAGAAAACCAAAATTCCTTACCTATTTTGAGAATTTACATTCCATTCCAATATTTTATACCCCAATTAAATAGTTCTAAGTATTCAAAGTATATTTATTTGTCTAGCAATTTACTTTAAGAAAATTACTAAAACTTCGAGGAATTTTTTTAAAAAATAACTTAACTATGCATACATTAACACATACATGAAAAATACAATTAGCTTTAAATGATTTTTTTGAGTCTTACTTTTAAATTAACAGGTAAATCCTTTCCAGTCTTTCTGTAAGCAGTAATTGCATGCAGCCATGCTAGAACTGGGCCTTTGTCATCAGTAGCTCCACGTCCATACAATTTTCCGTCTTTTTCTGTTAATACAAAAGGTTCCGTATCCCAACCATCATCCTATTTTTTTTAAAAAGGATACTTTTATGATATTGTAAATTGCAATGAAAATCTGTAATAACATAACTTTTATTTTAAAAAGGTAAAAAAAATTCAGAAACTTATTATAGAAGCAAAACAATAAGATATTTTATTAATAAGCAATATTTTCATGAAATTTTCAGTCACATGACTAATTTTGAATTAAAATCAATACATTTACAACTGCTGAAAGGAATGTAACATTCACTATCCATTTCAAAATTTTTATAACTCTTTGACAATTTTTCCTAAAATGAATAGAAAATTAAAATTCATTGTGAATATTAATTTTATACCTTTCACTACAGGAAAAACAAAACTGGTTTAAAATTTCCAACCATAAATAGGTAAAAAATGTCATAAGTATTCTTTTACTATGTAAGAGTAATGAATATCCTAAAATTGAACTTGCTAGTTAATGATGAAAACGACACATTATGGCCTTAATAATAAACTGCTTCCTACATTCCACTTCAAAAAAATATGCATTTTAATACAGAATATTTCAGACTATCGGATAGGGAATAAAATATTTTCTTCCATTTAAATAAGTTTTAATTACATATATGCATTTACACAGCTCATTTTTTACAAACTATGGTATTTTGTATTGTACATTTTCGACATCTGTATTTTCACATTTTGTGCAAATTTTGTTAGTTTTATTAACTTTTCAATATCTTATTAGACTAGCTTTTCCACTTAATGAATCAATAGTTGCATTTGTTCTTGTTTTTCATGAAAATTTTCTTTGCTTAGTTACCTCACTTTCTGATATTTGGTCTTTAGCTCTTTTACCAAATGAACTAAAAAATCAAGCAACAAAATTTCATTGCCTGCTATTTCTTCACATAAAATTCAAACATTTATCCTAGCTAAATCTAAGTTATTGGAAAACACCTGTGCCCATATTCGAGATTTAGATCTGTCACTATATATACTGACTATTTGATCAATTATATCTTTATTGAACTTTGTACTGTTATAAAATCTGTCTTTGGTATATGGGGATCACTTACTTCAATTTCAATTAATTAATGCATTGAACTAAGTCTTGAATACTTTTTCATCGACCTTCACTTTTTAAATTAGGAGAATAAAATTATTATATTTACTTAATATTGGTGAGAAGCATGTCAGACAATCGCTTGTCCATCTTGCCAATTATATGGCAACTTTTTCATTTTTATTTTATTTATTATTATTTTACTATTTTCTTTTTATTAGCAATAGACTGTAAAATAATTTCAGAAATGTAAACAACTATGTTTCTTGAAAAAGCATGATTTATTATACAGTCAAACCGCTTGTGATAAATTAGACAGGTTATGAAATTTTTTCAGAAAGTTTTAAAAAAAGTTGTGAACCTGAAGAGAACAGGCTGTATGTATAATATAGGGAAAATCAATATAATACATGTGAACACAATCACATTGTATACAAGAAATTCTGAACGAAATATCAAAAATGATCCTTTGATTAAGCATGGTAGGTTCAATATTAAGAGGGAAAAAATAATAATGTCATACAGTAAATCATTATTTAAGATTTTAAACAGTCCAATTATTTCAAATTAATTCTTTTGGTGAATCTACATTCAATGAAATTTAATTTGATGATTTAATGATATGTGTGACTCATGCTTCAATAATAATTTAAATGTTACCATAATAATGGCAATATTTCATAAATGAAATATTTTACAGTTGTTCAAATATATCGATTAAAGACTAAGAAATGTCTGTTTATATTTCAATTTTCTTTGGAAATATATATTTATAAATTTTAGAGAAGGCAAAGGGTGATTTTTTTAAATGAATATAAAATGTCTGAATTGATCTGAAATATCAAAATTACTCAGGCTTAAAAAAAAAATACTTAACTAAATAAAACTATCCAAGTTACAATAAGCTAACTTGTATAACTGATAATCAAATTTTAAAAATCTCATATCCACACAGAAAAATTTTAAATAAGAGACTTATCTATCAAGAATAGTTTTTCTCAATAATTTCTAGAGAAAGTTATTTATTAATACTATAGAGAGATAGTGAGAAAAAAAATTCAAAAGCAAGAATATTTTTTAGTAAAATACTGATTGTTATGTATAACTTTATTTTAATGTGAGTTCAGATTAGAAAATGCCCAACTTTGTTCAACTTTTAGTAGATTTTTCAAATATTTATAATGCAACTTTCACAAAAAAAGTGAATTCAATTTGGCAAAATTTTTAATGAAAGTATAAATTTAAATTACTTATGTATAACAGCAACTGAAAAATTTATTACACATTTTTTTTTCAAGGCACATGTTTTTGAGAAATCTGCATCTCAAATTACACATCTTTAGGATATTTCTGTTATATCAGGGTATAGCAGAGAAATTATTCTCTCATAATTTAAAGAGTTTGAAAGAAAAATTAATCTCTTATTTGTTTATTATAACAATAAACATTTATATTTATTCTTAGTTGTTTTGATATCAAATAACATTTAGTTAATCAATTTAAATCATTTCCATATATAGAATTAAATATTCTCCCAGTGAAGTAAATATCCCCTTTCTCCCAAAACAGGATTAATCAAAAATTTAACATTTCATTCTTTTGCGTGAATCCTCTAAAACACAATTCTCAACAAACATTTTTAAATCTCATGTTAATTCTATTCTAAATAAATATTGTTCATTTAAATTTGAATATTTATCAACATTGTTCACTAAAACAACATGAGGGCAACTGGCAACAGATCTCCTAATTTTGGACTTCAATCAAATGACAAGGATGACACCTGAACTCTGGCAGCCTTCTTCCTAAATTTTATACAACACCAACCAAAGGACTTAAAACCTCAACAGATTTAATATGCATTAACTCCTCTGCACAATAGGTCTTTAATAGCACCAGGGCTTAAACTCATAATTTGATACCAGGGCCGCTTTTCCGCTTAGGCCTAAGGCACAAAAAATTGTAGATCATAAAAGAGAGAAAATATTTTTTTAAAAATTCCCCTGAACCAAAACTGGCAAGGTAAGAACTGAAGGAGAGGAGAGGGTACTTTGGAAATAATATGGGGGGTAACAATTTGAAGTGCCTAGGGCGCTTGAGAAGTTATAAATGGCCCTGTTTGACACAAATAATGATGATATTAAATTCACAACCATGAATATTTGGCTAATGAGGCCACATAACTATTTTTAAAGTAATGTGTATATCATTATAGTGCACAAGCTGTATGAGATATTAAAATTAATATATAATAACTAATTAAAATATATAACACATAATGTAATGTTAATTATGCATAATCAAATTTAATTAGACATTTTCTTAGTTTGTCTAAAAAAAAACACCTTTCTTGAGAACAATAAACCAAAAATACACAAGAGGGAAAACTTATTTAATATATGAATTTTATTTCCATAAATATAACAAGTACTTAACAACAACTTCACAAACACACATGAATGTTCATATTTGCATTCTTCCAAAAAAAAAACCCCATTCTATCACTTAGCATTTTTTTCTCTGCAAAATCTACTTTTGATTAAATATTAAAAAATGTTGAACATAAAATATGAGCATTATGGTGCAATTCAGAAAATGTGGCAATAAACATAACTTTTATTTTCAGTGTCATAGCGGAAAAATACATAAGAAGTTTGCTCCTGAAAAAAGTGACACTACAACTATGATTTGTTTTTTTACATGAATTCTTGAAAAGGTTACTTATGAAAGTAATTTTCTGAAAATTGTTTCTCAGAAGATATTTCATTTTTTTTTTTGGACAACATAGAAAGAATAATACTATGACAATAAACTTAATTTTTTCTCATGGTTAAACAGAAAAAAGATGAAACAATAGATTAATACTGTTTATTTTTTTAAAAATAAACTTCAGAAAAGTTACTACTTTTATATAATTATTTTTAAACACTAATGTGAACAGTACAGATTTTAAATTTTTAATATCTACAAGAAAATGTCAAAACTGCAGGGAACATGCAATACAACATTTGTTATTCAACAGTATTATCAATGATTAAGTTCAAAATGTATTAAGTTAAATAAAGATAAATTAGATTCTAATAGGTAGATTTGCAGTGCAGCAATACAAAAATAAAAACAAAAAAAGAAATTTTTAGAGAACTAAAAAGAAATTAAAACAACAAAATTAACTGAAATCTTAATTAAATTACAGAGTTTTCTTTTTAATTAATGTTGTTTTAGAAGTTACACATTGGCAATTAACGACAGGCATCATAATTTTAATAATATGATGTGTGATGGACACATCTGGGCTAATATCTATCTTACCAAGTCTTGGAAATATTAAGTGGTAGGCAATACTGATTAAACCAAAAAAATTGGGTCTGCATATTGCTATATGTTGGATAATTCACTTTATGCAAAATTTTTACAGCTGCTTAACTGTAAGTCAATATGGTAACCACAACTGGAGATAAATATAAATATTTCACTGTTTTATCAAAACTTGTGATATATGTCAGCAGGGTACTTATGTATTAATGTCACCACAACTAAATTGGCACCACACAAATTGGATCATGATATCAAAATAACAAAGATTCTACCATGTTTCATACGAAAAAAACAATTAGCTACAGATTTTGGTGGAAAATGGTATGATTTGCATGCTGATTAATTCAAGGAGTCTTTAATCAAATACATTATTTACTGTCACTCCATTTCAAAATGTTTAGGATAAATTATTCTGGGATGAGCCGATATTAAATCAAAATTCCAAACAAAAACTAAGAAAAGACATTCACCTTAGCAGCTGGCTGTACATCAAGATGACCATAAACACAGATTGTCTTTTTTTTAGGGTCTTCTCCCAAAGTACCTAATAAAATAGGTGGCAAAGGTAGTGTACTTCCATTTGGTAATGTTTGTTTACCAGGATCAGCTAAAGTTATATGGGCTCCTTCACTTTCTAAATACTGAAAGGAAAAATTTAATATAAAATACATGTAAAAAGAATATGTGTAAAAAATATGTTACAGTATTAAGAAAGAAGCTCATCAGTAGTGCACACAAGGGGAAACCCGGGTTCACCCCCATAGCCCTTGATTTTTTTCTAATGATTATAATCCAATGCAAATAGTACATAAAGTTTAATTTATTTGTTATTAATAATTAATTTTATTAATTAATGATAATTCTTTATTCAACAACTAATTTTTTACTGTTTTTTGTTCCCAAAAAATCGACAAAATCAAAGAAATATGTTGGGTGGCGTACTGGAGCATGATACGAGAATCGTGGACTTTCGACCCTGTGTGTGCCCCCCCCCCCACATAAAAATTCCTCTGTGTGCCACTGAAGCTTATTAATTACTTTCAACAATATTTTTTACCTCATTATTATCACCTTAAACTTTCATTTTTCCCCCATCAAAATTCTAAAGTTAAGTAGTTTAAACATACATATGTACCATTTTATGCTCAATATTAATAAAATTCAAATACTTCACTTTTTAATAAAACACACTTTTGGAAAAGGTTAAGTACTTTCACACACAGCAAAATACAAACTAATACATACTATGCTTTGAACTCCATTTTCAAACAATAAAATAAATGTGATATGCAAAAGTGAAATGCTAAAACAACAATTTTCTTTTGCTTCCAAAATTGTCAAGAAAATGTGACCATTAATTTTATTTCCTGATAAACATTTTTCATGTAAAAATTGATAAATAATGCTAATGTTTAGGAAATAGGTAGTCCTATTTCAACAATGGTGTTCTGCAATAGTATCCTCAATAAGGTGTTAAGAATGATATGTATGACAGGAGAAAGTCCTATAGTAAAGTTTGAGGTTGTTATGAGATGCAAAGTAAGTTTAGTTTTAGTAGTTGCAAAATAAAAAAAAAGTTGTTATTTTTTGTTAACAACTGGAAGTTTCTTTTAGATAGTGATATCAACAACATTACTGGGTTAATTATTAACAGAGCATCAACAGAGCCAGCATTCATTCTAGTTGAGATAATAGTCTTTGCTGTTTTATATCCCACATACCCTAACTAATTAAATATTCTAGATTTGATAATAGGCAGGATGATAAAGATTTTTTAATACAATGCCTGTAAATGGCAAGTAAATTCAGAAGTTATAATTATAAAATATTTTCCTTAATAAAATGATTTTCATCAATAAAATTTTTTTTAAATTAAATGCTCTACAATTAATGTTTTAATATATTCTAAGTTATACAATATTACACATTATTGTTTGAAGGAAAATTTATTTGAAACATTTGGTGAACAAGACAGTACCAATTTTGTTAATTAAAATATTAATAGATTATTCCTTTTTGTTTCTAAGTCTAATATATTTTATATATTGAGCATTCCATTGTTCCTAAAAGTATCAAAATTTTATCCTTAAATAACAAAGTAAACCGAACTCTCTTTTTTTTTTTTACATGATTTTGAAATAACACGGTTCACCAATATGCTTTTTTACATTATTTTTTGTTTTAGCACCCCCCCCCTTTCCCAATTTTTTAAAATTTTAATTTTGACAGTGTAATTGGAAGATGGTTGGTTTGCACACACAGGTGTGAGTGACTTGGTCTACTTCATGACTTGCTTGCTTACTTTGTATTCTGGAGTAATGGGGGATATCCAAATTTAAACATAACTTTTTCCTTTATTTTGTTGTACTTCAACTTGAATACAGCAATTTGTTCTTCAGTATTATTGTACTTTTTGTTAAGGCCCTTTGGATGAGGATGATTTGAGAAAATTTATGACAGTTTATGATAATAAGGAAGACAATAATAAAAATGTTGAAAGGGAAGTTCAGCTATTAACAGCTGATTTAATTCAGGAGGGCTTGAAGTTTGCTACAAGTTGGAACAACATTTTCTTACTCATGATCCTGACATACAGCGTGCATTAACATTTCAACATAATTTTAAGTTCTGTATAGCAGGATATAGAGAGTTATACAAGCATTGTGAAATAGAAAAAAAAAAGTCACTAATAACAGACTTTGTGAAAACAAAAAATACAACAAAGGCCTGTAATAACAAACAAAATTCTTCAGTTGAATTAAAGCTGATAGTTGTGTTAGACATGTCTACTTTATGATAGCATTTTGATCCAGTTTGTAACAAATATGCACGCTTGTTATCAAGTAGTGATGAATAGTTGTTAGGAGTTTTATACCTAATTTCAATTTCTATATATTGTATGTATTTATAGACTAAATTTTTACTGTACACTAATTTAATTTTTTTTGTTATAAAAATGAATTGTTTTTGTTTTATAAAATATGCAACATGGATTTCATTATTACTTTTTTTGCACAATTTTTGGGGGGAAATATTTGGGTTTTTTTTTCATTTTAAACATTGTTTTAAAGTTGTGAAACATATCCCTAAATTTATCACATGACGCATGTATTTTTTTTTTTGCACGGTTTTCTAAGAAATGTATCTATTGTGTAAAAAAAAAGGTTTGGTAGAGCTTATCATACTGTTGTGTACTGATTTCTTTAAACCTCCAATGATAAGTCTAGAATGAACTATAAAAAATGTTAATCAATATTCATAAGACTGACTTTTTTTGTCAAATATTTTGATTAGCAGCATTAGTTATCAAAATCATAATGATTATTGTTTTTTTTAATTTATGTTGCATTTAATAATAAAAACTTAAAAATTTAAGTTATTAAGTTACACATTAACCTTTTAAATAGTATGATATTTCATTATTCTATATAATGTCTTAATTGTTAAAAAACTGTTTAATATATGCATATAAAAATATAAATTACAAAGAATAAAAATTAAACAAGAATTAAAAAAATTTTAATTAACAATACTAAAACCATTACAACAACCAAATCACTTAATTTTTTTTTCTTTTGATACTTGCATATTAACCATGCCATCGGTGACCTTCAGCGAATTTCAACAAATTTTAGCTATCATTTTTACAATGGTATTAAATATGTAACAATAACTCTTAAAATGTTTGGTGTTTTAATCTTTAACACGCAATTAATTGCTGATGATAAATTGCAGGTATGTGATTAATACATGTAAGCACCCTTTCCTCTCATTTTTTTGTTTTTTTTGGCATTAGATAATGGTTCTAATTTTATTTAGGTTCTTTCATAATAATTTTACCAAATTCTTGCTTATTAAGGAAATTCACTAAAAAGTCTAGAAAAATATAAAACAAAGAGTTTGGGGAGAATAATGTCTAATATAAAAAACCAAAAGTGCTACAAAAAAAAATTGCAAAATGTACCACTGGGCATAAGAAATAAGCAACATTTTAACAAAAAAGTACCTAACTTTATACAGTCAACTCACAATAATTCAAAGTTGAAGTGACCAACGAAAAACTTCGAATTATCAAGAGAGTAGGGGAAACTCCCAAAATTCATGAAGAGAAATTTTTTCTAACACATTTAAATTAGAAACTATGTAATAAATCAAGCATTGTTCATATGTATAAAATTATTTTAAAGTATTTTTAAAAAGTACATATTATACAGTATAAATATTATACATAAGTTAAAAGTTCTGTATAAAATGAATACATTTATGTATTAAAAATGTCTATTAAAAGAATACATACTGTACATAATTAATTTTTTTTGACGAAAAAATCTGTCACCTTTTTTTGTTTTATAGTATTCAATCGAACTTTATCAATAGATTTTTCTACAATAAATGAAGCTTGAAAAATGTTTGCATCAACATGATTTTGAAGGAAAAAGTAGTGTAGTTTGTTTAGTGATACTTTAGCTTCTGTCAGAGTTATCAGAGTCAACTCCAATAGTTATTATAGGGGCTATGTTACAGGGAGACAAGCAGAGACCAATACAACACAAAACATATAAGCTCCAACCTGTTTGCTACAGGATTCTATATGATAGCGAGCGTTTGAATTGTCGAGAGTTTTATAAGATCACTTCAAATTACCGTGTGTTGTATTCTGGCCAGCCTCATACTTAACTTTGAAATATTGAGTGTATCAAAACATATTGTTTTAGTTCGAAATATCAAGAGTTCTTGGGGCTGAGCATATACTTCAAATTAGCGAGAGGTTTGTATTATCAAAGGTTTAAATTAGTGAGAGTAGACTGTACTTGAAGTCATATTCATTTAACAATTTAAACTTTTTGTAATTTATTGTGAATTTTTGTAATTCTTTGTGAAGAGGAAACAGTTGTTTGTTTTTTATATTTTAATACACTTTTAAATAATAACTTTAAAAACATATGGATATTGTTGAAATTTTCACAATAACAAATCACACATTATCAAAACATAGTGGAAACTTGATTAAAGAGCAAGTATCATATAAAGTAAAAAATTTTGAAAGAAGAAATGATTAAATTAATAAGCAATGTTTTGCTTAACAAATGACAAAGACATGGGAAATCCTGTATTGTGAGTCCGGTTTTTATGATCACAACTTTTTCCAGACTTATATTTGGACAAACTGTTGCACAAAGTTTATTAAACTTTGTACTTTCCAAAAATGCAGGTGAAGAAAAAGTTGAGAGAAAATACTCGGAAGCGAACGAGACACAAGCATGGCTAATCTAGTATGCATTTATAATCTATCAACATTAATGATTCACAACATTCCAAAGAACATGGACATTAAGGATATATATACTTTAAAAGGAGTTACAGAAATATATGTGAAACTGTTCTGTATTCTCAACAATGTGGAAAAATTTCTTTCAATACGGATAAACGAAAAGCAACTGCAAGGTGGCACAATTAACAAGATCATTTGTGAGATGGTGAAAGTTGAAAATTTTTCATACTTCTCAACAATATATGCATAATTTTCTACAGATAAAAATTATGCATACAATTCTTTTGAATATTCCCTGCTAGTTTGATATCACAGGGCATCACGCCAAGTTGTTGTTTATGTTCGCCAAGATGGGCGATAATATTACAATATGGTTACCTTGATATTTTTATCGTCTGGCGATGTGGTTGCCATGGAGATAACGTATATTAGAAATAATTTTTATTGGTTCTGTTCCCGCGGTAATCCTATTAATTTCAGACGATTTTATTTTGATTTTTTTTTACAATTTAACCATTTTTATCGCAATCCCGAATCAAAATATATTTTAGTCTTCTGTTTAATTTAATGCTATTTTCGAATATGGATATTTCTAATATCACTGGTGAGAACTAGGATATTTTTTTTAAAAGAATGAGTGTTATATTTTTTAATTATTTGTATAAATCGTTTATTTTCAATTTATTTTACTTTTTAAAAATGTTTTTTTTCGTTTCTTGTTCGATGAAATTCGTTGAAGAAATTTACAGTTTTTGGAACATAGCAAGCTTTCAGTACTTTTTAGTTGCTATTCATTATCAATTTTAATATATATTATGTAATTATTTTATTAATAATATAAAAATACAATAATTAGATTGTGTAATAATCATAGAATATATGTTATTGGTAATAATTGTTATTTTATAAATATTATTACATATGTGTTATTTATTTATAATTATTATTATTTTATATATTTCTAAGTATTATGTTATTTATTTATTATTATTACGTTATTTATTTACATTTATTATTTTGTTGTTTTTATAATTATGTTAAGTGAGTGAGTGAGAGAATATTAACGTCGCACTGATTAGCAACACGAGGGCTTTTAGCGACGGTCCACGTAATTTTGAACCATGGTTAAGTGACGCGGACAACACCTGATATTGTATACTGCATAATATTACTATAAGTAAATATGATTTTTTTATAATATTGCTATTAATTATTTATTGATCTTGGTTAGTCTCAATCTGTTCCTAAATTCTTCATTTGAAATCGATTTTAATGTTTTTCAAAACAGTTCTTAAAAATTATTTTCCTGACGAGTCCTACCGCTAGGCCACCATCTTGAATTTCATTCCAACGGCATGTGCTGCTTGGCGTGATTCTTTATCACGCCAAACTGCATTTGGCGCCTTACCCCGTAATATCAAACTAGTTCCGAATATTCTTTTCAGCATGTGGGATGCATTATTGTATTTCACATTAATTTATAAGGGTAAAATTGTTTCACCCAATGAGTATTTCTCATTATGAGCAAAATTCTGGAACAAATTATGCTCATTAAGAGAGGTTTCACTCCATAGAGTTTAACCTTTTCAACTGAGTATTTTATTTAATAAAGTAGTACACAAAATTAATTTTTTTAAAAAAAATATTAGAAATTAAGCATTTTATAAAAAGCAACAGGCAGATTATTTTAAAATAAAAAATATGTTTAATCTGATTTAACATGAATGTTTAAACAATGTATATTTTTGCTTCCCTTTTGATATATTTGAAATTATAAACTACTAAGTAATAAATTACTTGATTTTATACAACAAAAGAAGTACATTAGATAGGCATATTTCAGCTAGACTTAGCATGATAGTGAATCAAATCCACCTCTTTTTTTTTTATCTTAAGATAACATCTGTCATAGTGCTTTTTAAAAAACAATTTAATTTTTTTTTATTTACTACATCAGACTTTCTAGAGCTTTATCTTTTCACTTTTAAGTATTAATTTTACATAAAATATGCAACATATAACCCTTTGATGCATCAACAATGTTGGAGCAAATCAAATGCAATGGATTATCATTTAGTAAAATTCAAAAACTAAAGATTATTTCACAACTTGTGCACCATATTGATGAAATTAAATACTGTATTTACTGGAATCTAAGTGGCATTTCTGCCCCCCCCCCCAATGTTAATGCTACTGAAAATTGGGTGCGGCTTAGAATTGAAAAGGAAAAATTCATTGGATGGGACAATTCAAGCAATTGCAGGTTCATATATGCATTTAAAAGTTTATAATACTGGTAAAATAACTAATTATTCACTTCTTATTAGTTCTTTTAAATTTATTTTAATTTTGTAAAATTAGATATCAATAAACCATTTTACACTGGTTTCATTTTTCCCAAAATATTAGTTGAGAATTTGGAATGTGGCTTAATTCCAATAAATACTGTAGAACTTTGTGGTACATGAAAAATAGCAAATGTTTCTAATGAGTGAAAAGAAAAACCACACACTCCACAAACTATCTCACTTTGGGAGTTACAACATAGGTAAAAAAAACAGGGGTGATCAGTCTGCATCAAGCATAATTGAAACAAGTAAAACAAATA
This sequence comes from Trichonephila clavata, assembly GCA_019973975.1. Lineage (NCBI taxonomy): Eukaryota > Metazoa > Arthropoda > Arachnida > Araneae > Nephilidae > Trichonephila > Trichonephila clavata. The sequence goes on along the minus strand of BMAO01029748.1, from coordinate 153,764 downwards.
CATTATATTACTACTAATTTTTCAATATTAGAATAGAAAAATAATAAAAGTATAGAATAGGGGGTCCCTAGGATTCGGCGATTTGCCAGAAGGAATTCGGCGATTTGCCAGAAGGAATTCGGCTCTTCATTACTTCGGCTTTGCTTCATTACTCTCTGAACACTTTTCACTATAAATAGGTAGTTTAGGGACTGATTCTGGTCGCTGAAAAATTGACTTCCCTAAGGGACCCCTTATTCTACACTTTAACCAACAAAAATTTCAACGTATTTTAAAGATCCAGAGTATTTGCTTTAAATTACTACTTTTAAAAATGTGTGTTATACGTACCTTCGCCACCCATTGAACCATTTTTACGATATCATCTCGAGTTTCTGGCCATGCAGAAACACTTTTTATTGCAACGGCTTCTCTTAAAGCTTCAATATAATCTCTCTTATGATCATCAATATATCTGAAACATATATGCAATGTAAATAAAGTATATATTGAAATAATTTTAAAAAATGGTATGTAAAAAACAACATGCTTTGGTGAAAATTTTAAAAAAAATAATATAATCAGAATTTACAAGTGTAAAAAAACAAAAAGGTCCAAAAGTAATTTTTTTTTAAAAAAAATCCGCAGAATTTTAGCATTTTTGTTTTTAAAATTTAATTTCAATAATGATTTATTTCAATTTTATCAAATGTATATAATTTGAATGGTGCTTTGCACTTATTATTATTTGAACTTAACATTAAATTGAAAAGAAACAAAAACTTTGCAAACAACAATTTTATCCAAAATCATACAAATTCACCAATTTTATAAATGAAAAAAAAATCTTTTAAGAGGGGGAAAATGAAATTTTTACTTAAAAATTTGCTCCATTATGTTTTTCTTTTCTGAAATGTCACTTTCGGTCAAACACACAACGCGCCCGCTGTCAAGAAACCTGCAATCTAAAGTAGTGACTCAAAATCAGGAGGGAGGATTTTCAACATATAATCTGTTACCCAAGAGCAGACGTGGAGACGATAAAATAGTCACTCAAAAAGGAGATATTTCGAAACGGCGATATGGACAAACTCGGATGATCGCGGTCAATGAGAGTGAATTTTCGACTCTTGAAAATAAAGATTTAAAAAAAATGTTTGTAGATATTTTCGTATTTAGAGATCGATTAGAAAATTTAAAATATTTAGTTTTAAATAATGGTTAAAATTTGATGATATTGTTACAAGATTTGGTAATGATGGAATTGTTGGGGTAAAATCCTTATGGAAGATAATCATATTAAAGAAAAATTAGGATTAAATGGATCCATAAACTTCATTGTGTTAATGTTAATGTATAATAAATTGCTTTATTTAGGATATTTTTATTTTAGGATTTATGTCAAATAAATATAAAGAATAAAGCAGATAAGATACCAATTAAACCGCTATTTAGAAATAAAAGCTAATCTAAAATATATGCTTATCTTTGCAAAGGATTACAGTTTTTCTTTGTTTCTGTTTATTCTCAGTTTTTCCTTGTTCAAGTTTATTTTGTGAACTTCATTCCTTAAAATGCGTAAAAACAGACAAATATTTTCAGATTTAATTTGTATTCCAGCTATTACTTTCCTGAAGGGAAACGAAGATCATGTTTACCAATGTTTTGTTGTTGTTAGATATCATACAAATCAAAAATATTTATCGGATTGATTTGTTGTATAGTTATTTTATTGAAGTATTTTTTTCTTTGGATTCGCATTAAAATAAGATATGTATGGAAATTGTCTTTTAAATTTTCATGTTAAATTAGTTTACACTTGTTGGCAACATATTTTATGATCCGGGAATGGAGTTGAAGTGTAGTCTTGTTAATTTTTTAATTAAGTATGCCAGCAATAAAACTTATTATTTAAATTGTTAAAACTTCTTCTCTGTAGTAACAGTATTTCATTTTCTAATCAAATGAAATGAATTGTTATTAAATTACAGAATTTAATTGTTTTCATTGCTTGAGATGATAAAAGTTTATGTCAAAAATTGCGGCTTTTGCGCATACAGACCAAGAATATCAGTGACAGTCGAAAAATAATATATCTAAAGGATCAGTTTTGATGGAGCTGATTATTTAATATGAAATTATGTTAAAGGTTAAAGACATCGTTTTCTTTATGATTGATTATTATGGAATAATTACTATGGCGTCTTATGTCGCCCTCTAGTATGGCAGTTCTCTCAGTTTATGTTTTTATTTACAATGTTAATGTTCTTCACTCGGCTCCGTGATATTTCAGAATCGAAAACAATTACTTTCACAAATTATGCATTTTATGAATAAATATTAGTGTGAAAGGTATATATTTTGAATTATTATTCTATTTGCTTTATTAAAAGTGGCATTATAGCATTTTGATATGAAAATGGAATTTCTCTTGTAGTTTATTAAAACATGTTTTTTTTTGTTTGATGATACTGCCCAAAATTCAAAACTATACTTTAATTACATTTTCACAAATTCATTCTTTTGTTAGAAATCTGATGTTTTATAAGAGGTTTCATACTACCTTTTAAGGGTTACTGTAAATTCAAATATAGTACTTTTTAAAAGAATGATTGAAAAATTTGCATCAATACTTTCCTTTCAAATAAAAGCATTGAGAGTAAACATTTTTGCCATGTATGAAGTTATATATTTCTTGTGTCTAAAGATTATTTAAATTAAATTTTGTCAAAAGTACTGGATATAAAATTACTGTGAAATAAAGTTGTTTTCTTTACAATTAAATAATATTACAGATCCTTTTATATTTCTTGTACTATTATTATTTTAAGTGTAATGTATGTACCTTTTTTCTCTTCGAGAAAATTTTGCAAATAGGCAATTTTTATTCACAAAATTTTTTATATCAACTTTAGTTTCTTAGTGAAAAGGTTTTGAAATGTAAACATATTATAAAGATATGAATTTTGATTGCTTTATCATATAATTAACAAAATTCTCAACTCTTTTCAAATATAATTAAATTTCAATATATTACAAGTATATTTTGCTAATTTTAAGATATTTTTGCACTAACCAGGTTTAAAATGTTACATATAATTATTAGCTAATCTTTTTTCAAAAAATATTTAATTCCAAGAAATGTTTATTGTATCTAATATATATAGTATAATTCAGCATTAAAATTAATTTGTAATGTATTCTTGCTGAAATAGTCTTGTAAATGTGTAAGGTGTATATTTAAAGAATTTATTGATAAAGGTACATAAAAATGTCTAATAGTTTTATTTAATGCAAAAATTTATTTTTGGAATTAGTAACTAAAGCTTGGCACTGCATAAAGTAATGTATATATAATTTAATATATGAATAAATTTCTTTACTTGTTAACTTTTTTAAATATTAATTATTGAGTTATTCTGAAGTAAATATATATAGTTTTGTTTTTAAGATATTTTATAATATGAGTTAAATATAGAAATTAAATTTAAATTGTGTGTGGTTATGAATTCTAAAAATAATGAATAATTTGTTTAATTATTAAAAACTTTTTTATTAAGGACTAGTTATTAAAATTGAACAATTTATGCAGCAGGTTTTTGTTTTAGAAGGTAAAACATAGGCATTTTTCAATTGAAATCATAACACCCATTTGTAATGTTTAATTGGTACTTTTGACTACTCTTCATTACTCCTTTTGCTTAATGGTGGGCATAAACTGTGTGATATTTATATAAATAAAATTAGTTATTTGTAGTTTTATATTATATGCATAATGAAGGGAAAGAGAGAGAATATAAAGTTGAAAAACAAGTCAGTTTAAATTGTAAGATCTGAACTTATCATTGTAAAAAAGTCATGGTTTTCAAATATTGCACTTAATTTTAAAAAAAGTTGAATTTGTTGAAGTTTACACTTTTTGAATAACAATTAGAAAAGAGATTATTGCTAATAATTAAATGAAAGGACAGGAAAACTGTTTTTGTAATTTTCAACATAAGAGTTGAAAAAGTGTTAGAAATTGGAAGCCAGATAAATCTATGCAGTTTTTTAGTTTAAATTCTCTCTTGAAAACAAAATGAAGTTCTTTTTAATAAAACTCAACTCTATTAGAATTTTGGAATCTTTTCAAACATTATGCTTTCAATAGTTTGGCTTTATTCTTCATAAAATTGCATCAAGCAAAATAAGGATGTTTAGGAAATAGTAATGCCTGATATATTGAGCCAAAGACATAGTGGTGGGGGGGAAACTAAATGCACAAATAAATTCTTGTATAATGTTAGTTTTGCAGGGTTTATGAAATTGTTAAACTAGAGATTTATTTATTCAAAAACTGTTTTGATGTTAGAAATTATCTCTCTCTCCCAAACTTCATTTTAAACAAAGTATTGTATTTTTTTTTTGGAGTGTGCTCTTCTTGGTTGTTTTCTTTTTTGAAATTTAAAATAGACCTTGTTTTGTAGACCTTTAATGTGTCTAATCAAATTAAACTTCTTGAGAACTTATCATAGCTCTTGTCAGTATTATTTAGGAAATTCTACATGTTGTAACTTATTGAAGAAAATTTCTTTTTAAAATCTTTAACATTAATTAAATTTAAATTGCTCGACCTTTTGATTTTTTTTTTGGTTGTGTAGAAAGTTATTCTGTGTAAATTCAATAAATATATTGCTTTTGCAAAACTTGTTTCTTACTTCAACATGAATGTGTGTTTTATTTCATAAAAACTTATTTGTAAATTGAGATAAACGTTTAAAGAAACTCTCCCATTAAATATAACTAGGGAAAGAAAAATTTTGTAAAAAATTTATTTTGTCAGTATATATAATTATAATTTATATTTTTATTCTTATAAATTGATTTTTAAAACTGATAACTGAATTGGACATTATATTGAGATATTCTTTTATATTTTATAGGTAATGCTCTTTATAAATATAACTTAAAAACTGCAGGCTTAGTGACAGCCAAGAGTTTGGATTATATTCATTTAAAACATTTGTTAAAAATGTATTCATAAAGAAATCTACTTATCCATGGCGAGTAGTGAGGACTCAAATCTTTGTACCTCAGATGAGGAAGTGGTGCGTCCTGTTGTAAAACGTAAGAAGAAGCCCAAAACTATTGTCAGTACAAGTGAATCTGAAGATGAAGATAGTGACATTGAAATAAAGCCAAAACGGATTGGAAAGAAACGTTTACAGTGTGAAAGTGAAGATGAAAATAACAACAATGAAGCTGAGTCGTATAGCTCTAGTACAAAAAATGGTAAACAATCTTGTCTTTTAAGTAATAAAATTGTTCTCACAATATCAATTGTCTTAATGATATCCAAATTATAACTAGAATTTTTCTGAAGTAAAATATATTAAGTTCGCTGTTCTATTTTATTGTGTATTTCAAAGTTCACAGGTTCTTGAATATTAATGCATGCTAATAAAAATATCAAAAGTAATAAAAAAAATATATCTGTAATGTGCAAAATCTTGCCGACCTTGAGAATAGGTATAATTCCAGCCAAACGTACACTAATTTAAATACATGTTGACAGAATATTGCATTTTATTTGGTAACATTTTTCAGACTTATGCACATAGGATACCTTACCCATTTTGTTATCTACTGCTTATTATCGCAACTGTAGATTAAGAAATTTATATTAAGATTTAAGATTGCTTCATAAAGGCGAGTGATCATTTTAAAAAAGTAGAAATCAAGAGAAAGAATGTATATAAAATATTATTGCTTGAGATAGTAGATTATTTTTTAAAAAAATATTTGAACTTCAATATGATGGAATGTTAATCATGTGTCAATCAGCTTATCAGTTTAGTATTTGCTGATATTTTATTAGCACATGAGAAAGTAATTTGTAATGTGATGTTGACTTTGTTCTTTTAGTTCAGATTGAAGTTGCTGAATTTACAAACAAAAATAAAATATTTCATTATAGTTATATATGTATTTTTTAATCTTGTGATTTAACCTGTCAAGTTATCATTTATTTTCTGTTTTATCAAATGAAATTAACTAGAACTAACAGTAATGAAAATTATGTATTTTTGTCAATGTGATAATACCTTGATAGAAAATGAATTAATCTTTGCATTTGTTGAATCATTAAATTTGTAATTTTAAATAAATTGGATTAATTTTAAATCATACCAGCAGCTTAATGCAGTATTTTTCTTTTTAAAAAATAAAAAAAATATTGCATTAAAAAATTTTTAATTTCTTATGAGCTCCCCCCCCCCCCCTTCTTCCTCCTCCTTCCATTATTATTTAAAAATCAAGAAAAGGGAAATTTGGTATAAAATTTTCCTAGAAAAGAATAAAAGTTCTCTAAATAAAAATGTAAATATTTTCATTATCTTGTTTGTATCTTAAATTTCACACTTTATTAATAAAGAATTAAAATGTGTTGTTTTATTTTAAATTAATCAAAGCATTCAGAATTGGATTCTTAGTCCTCTGTGTTATTATATAAAGGCTGAATTCTTAATTTTTCTTTTTTAAACGATTGCAAAAAGCATCTCATTAACTTGGGTATTCTATTTCAGAATCTGATTAATTCTTGTGTTTTTATTTGTTATAATATATGAAAATGCTTGTTTACAAATTAAATAGTTTCGATTAAGTTCTTGAGAATTTACCTTCTCTAAGTAAGTAGGATTTATATTCTTAAGGTATTCTCCAATAATCTTTTCACTTTCATGTTTACTGTCTGTAGTAAATGCAGGTGATGTATTAGATATCTCAGCAATTCTTCTCAGTATTTTTTTACCATCTTTATCAATCTATTTTTACCTTATCTTCCTTTTCATGTCTGGATCAGATATTTATATCAGTGAAAATTGTTTTTATGAAACAATAAGTGTTTGATTCTTGTTTTCATTATCCTAAAAAATCAAATATAGTTTGAGTTAAGTGTTTTCGTTGTGTAATAATTTTTATTTCTATTTTTAATATTTAATTTGTATATTTTTTGTTTTATTAACACTGCTGCCTTGCAGAACCACTTGATTGCCATTTATGATGTAATGTAAGGTAAAAAATGGTATCCTGGGAATGTATTTTGCATTTCTCTTGACCCACGCTTCTTGTAAATAGGTGGCAACCTACTTTAGTCGATCATCATAAGCAAAATCTTGTCATAAAGCCCTTCTTATCACTCAGTTTTAAAAGAATTTTAAAACACTATTGTAGAATAAGGAGCACAAAGACATAAGCGTGTAGAGCATAAAAGAAATATATATATGTGTACAAACATGTAAAAACACAGTGCTATTCAAAAGTCCTGCATCTTTCCAGTTTTTGAAGGTTTTTATATGTTTAAGTTTTTAATATCTAAATATGGCAAAGAAAAATTTTACTGAATACCAAATCATTTTTAAAATATTGCAAAGAAATATAGGGTTGAAGGAAAAGTAATGCAGGATCATAAGCTACCTAAATTCAAATTGATACAAATGCTTGAAATTTTAATGTCATTTTTTTAAAAATTATTTTTAACTTAATGTCTTACTCTTTATTTTTCAATCCATTAAAATCATTTTTATTTTCCAAAAAAGTGATGAAATATAAGTTGCATAGTCAACATGTCATGCTTTTTGAGTTTAGGTTTGACCCTTTCAGGACGAAGGTCGCAAACGTACACGTACTGCCACGACCGGAGGTTTTCGTATAGTTAAGCCTAAATCGATGTAATCGGCATATAGATGTCTGAAATATCATTATCATAAAATTCACAATTAACAGAATCATAATATATTATTTGTCATTATCACTACTCTCAGATTCTAATTTAGAATCAATTTTGCATCATTCTGATATTCCAAGTTCAGTTGAACATTTTTGATGCTTCGACCTTGTAAAAGTAAAAATAAATAATAGTTTTGTCTACCAGTTCTAATTATCCATTGAAAACTACACCGCAAATCCAAACCAAATGCTCTAGCAAAAATAAATCTCTCATCTTCACTATAAACAAGAACCACGTGTTCCTTTGAAGAGCAGTCATAAAGCATTCAATTCGGAAACATTCCCTTCCCCTTATGTTTATAAAACAAAAACCACGTGTATGTGAGTAATATTTCTCTCATTTCAAGAAGGTCAGATCTACATGTATCTCAAACCTTATGGCATATAATGCCATCTATTGCCAAAAAATTGAGCTTAAAAACCGTTCCAAGTGTGAGACTCGCATACGGGACGCTCGTCCCGAAGGGGTTTAAAAAAAGGATGCAGAAGTGGCTTGTAAAATGTATTCAATTTGTCCTGGGTCAATAAATGGAAATTAAGTCCAGGAACTACGAGTTTAATAATTCCCAAAAAAAAATATTTTAGTCTTGAAAATGAATGGAGAACTGGCCAACAAAAGAAGAATAATGATTTACAGGCACTGGTAGAATTATGGCTCCACTTAGCAAGTGTTGAACTAACTGGTAGACTCTACTGTGCATAAACAACAGTAGTGGTAAACTTGAAAAGTAATAGGAAAAATTACTGTACCTGATATTTGGTTTCCACATGAGCTTACAGCTTACAACCATCAGCGAGAGACAAGTAAATCTTTGTATATCATGAGTCACAAGAAATTAAATTGTTCTTTTATTAAAGCATTTAGTGACAAGATATAAAAAAGTATATACTTTATACTAATGATACTCAAACAAAACAATTAAGCATAAAAGAAAAACATTCTGACCATAAATCCAGGATTGGATCCAAACAGACTTTTGCTTTGCATTTAGTGAAATAGGAAAGGGATAATATATTTGGAACTGTTTGACAATAACCAAACTATCTCTTCAGATGTTAGGGGATAATTCGCAATTTTAAAGTGGAGCTTTACTCTTTAAATGGTCTGAATTGAATCAAACAAGTATGACTCCTCAAGATAACCTGGTTTTACTCTGCACACAATTAACTCAACAGAAGCTGAATGAATTTAATTTAAAGATTCTCCCTAATCAACCTTAGAGCCCCATCAAATTATTTATCTATTTAAGTCTGCTACACTTTCTTGATGGTTAAACTTAAAAAATAAATCAGTAGTAAAAATAGGAGATTGAAAATATTCTTTAAATGTGTATTTTACTAAACCAAAAAAAGTACTTGCGAGATGAAATCAAAAGGTTGTCCAAAAGATGATTTAATGTCGCAGAAAATGAGGGAAATTATATTAATGGCTAAATATGTGCAGTAATAAATTTTTTTTCTCTTTCAAATTTGTGTATCTAAATCCTGCATAACTTTCTCTTTCAATTTAATACTTATTATTGCTATTAAAAAAAATTTCTGAAGCATTTTTTCTAACAATCCATATTAGAAAAAGGTAAAATTATAAGGTACAAAATTGAAACAGTAAATATGAGGTCATTATTATTAATATTTAATTGACCTTTATTCTTGGATCATAAATCTACATATGTTATGCATGAATTGAACAGGCTTTCTAACATTCTATTGAAATTATATATTATCAGACATATTTATTGCTGATGCTTTCAGTCAGTTATCTTTTTTTTTAAGTAGATTGTCTTTTTGACTTTAATATATATATATATATATATTACTTGTGGAAGTCTTTTACCACAAGTTTTCAGCTGGATTTAAATTTAGGATTCATGGACAGCATCTCCTTTGTAATACCTTAAATATTTTGGACTAGTCATTATCCCTGAAATTTGTTTTTCTCGGTGCCATTTACAAGTGTTCATGATCAAATTTTGACTGACAAGAGATACTTAATTGGAGGCACTATGCTTGTTAGTTTGAACCCTTCCCCAATATCTCTTAATGTAAATTGATCTGTGAAATATGACTTAGTTGAGAAAGTTGACTTGTTACTGAAAAGTACTTTTACCAATGCTGGGAGATTAGTACCGATATTTTTTTTACCCAAATTATTTTCTTTAAATTTCTGGTAGTAACAGTTTCATATGAGCTTTGCAGTCATGCAATCAAACATCAAGCAATCATGTGCTTTATTGGAACTCATTTGCACTTCAGTGTACAAACTTTGTAATCTCTTGTTGGAAAATACTTCGAGTAACAACCATGTTTGATAAACTTTGCTTCCTATTATAATATTTGAAAAGAAAATCCTTTCAAATAAAGAGCATCAACAATGTGGTACTGTTACTTGTTTGTTAGAAATTTATATTTTATTTCTATCAAAAGTAATCCAAGCTGCTTAGTCTTTCTTCTTTTAGGAAATAGATAGGTCTCTTTTAGTAGCAGTGTTGTACTATTGTATTCCCAATAGTACAGGAAGTGATGTGTATGACACGAGAGGGTGGAAGAGGTATGATATATAGAAAGTCTGAAGGTAAAATGAATGAGGTGTTAGAATTAAACTGTACTAATTGCAAAATAAAGTTATTTGTTTTTAAACAGTGGAAGTTATTTTAGGTAGTGATAGCATCCACAGTCTTTATGACTATTTTCAACTAAAGGATTTTTTTTCTTATACAATAATATTCCAATCCAAAAATATGTAGACTAATTAACTAGTATAAGCTAACATCTAATCAAAAATTTTGTTTTAAATTTCTGAACATCAAAAAGATGCTTAAAGTTTCTGTAAGTGGATCAGAAATATCCATGTAAAACTACAGACAAAAAAAAATCTCAACATTTTTATTAATGAGGCAGAATTTTTGTACCGCTCTGTGTTTGCATGTACCTTTTAATGTATTTTACATTTTTTTTTTTTTTTTTTGAAAATTGTGCAAATATTGTTTATTTTAAGAATAATAAATATGTATATATAGTGTAGCTTGAAAAGCTATAGTTAGCTTGTATATAGTATATTTATGTAAGCAGATATAAATACAGTTTAATTTATTGTATATATCCTATAATAATTAGCATTGTAGGGAGTAATGCTAACACTTGCAACTATTAGTATTTTAACTGCTGTACTGTCTCAAAAAAAAATGTTGTATATAAATCATACATCTATTTATACCTTCAAATTGGGATTAAATTTACTATTATTAAAACTTATGAACTGATGTATCAAGCTATGAATAACCAGTAATATTCAATAGTGTAAATTGTCGTATAAAATTTTTTTTTTTTTAAAAAATCATTTCAATCTATTTCTTGAAAAGTAGCATTTTATATATTAAAAAAAAATGAGACTAGTCTGCATTTAGAAATTTATATATAAAAATTTTAATAGAGTGATTGTACCTCTTGCTTAGTATTTTAAAGATTGTTAATGAATAAAATTCCTATAGTTGCAGAAGCAGCAAATGACTTAAGTGACAATGAACAAGCAGAGAAATGTGCTATTTGCCTAAGTAAATTTTTAGGACAGGACATAGCTACTCCAGAAACCTGTGATCATGTGTTTTGTTTAGAATGTCTACAGGAATGGGCCAAAGTATGTATATTTTTTATATGTGGCAACTTACTATTAAAACTGGGAAAATACATTATGAATTTTTAAAAAAGGATTATATATTTAAAGTTGTTTTCTTTTTCATGATTAGAATGTTAATACTTGTCCAATTGATCGGCTCAAATTCAATTTGATATTGATACGGCATCATAAAGAAGAAAAAATTGTGAAGACAGTAAGTATTTTTTCTTTTAAATATCTTCTAGTTATGTATTAAAGAAAAATTAATGTTTTTGAATTTTTATTGGATTGTTTTCTTATGAATTCCTGTTATTATAATATATATATATATATATTTTTTTTAAAGAAATTATGCCATTTTTAATACTCAGAATTTCTTTTTACCTCAATTGTTTGTAACGATTAACTTTGGTTCTATGTATGTATAGAATATTTGCACTTGATTTTATTGCAAGTTTAATGATTTTATTTTTTTTTAATCTTTTTTTTAATTTTATTTGCATAATCTTCAAAATTACCTTTTTTAAAAATATTTTGGCACAGATTTTTTAAATCTAATATTATTTAAGTTTTAAATTAGTTACTGTTCTGCCCCTATAAGTTTATTATTTTGGCTATAATACAAAAAAAATTACTTCTTTTAGTGAGATTTTGAAAATTTTTACTTATAATTTAAATTTCAATCTCAGCAATTTTTAATTTGATAAGAATGTCTTTAAGAATTTGATCTATCACAAGGGTATTATCCAACCTTTTAGCTTCTTTGACTACATTCAAGGTTATTTTAAGTCATACAAAATGTACCTAAAAAATCATTTTTGAGCAAAAAAAAAACACAATATAAAATATTTAGTTAAGCAATTAGATTTGATTTTTATTAACATTGTACCTAACTCTAATCATTTTGAGCAAAAAAAACCACAATATAAAATATTTAGTTAAGCAATTAGATTTGATTTTTATTAACATTGCACTCTAAGGCATCACAAGGATCTTGTAATTTTGAACCTCAATCAAGTGAGGAGAATGTTACCTAGGCTGGCCCTTCACTCTCCAGACTTCCATGCCATGTTGATGTGAAAACCTTGAACCAAGACATATTTAATGTGTATCAGTTCCTGTACACCAGGGGTCGGCAACCTTTCAGCTGTGGCGTGCCAAACCAACTTACCAACATGATTCAGCGTGCCAAGCAATAGCAAATATTTGAAACAATTTGATTCCCACGACAATACATGCAGAATTAGGAAAAATAGAGGTCAAAAATACTAATTTAATTATATGTTAATTGTGCATCCTTTTAAGATATTTATTGACATAAAAATAAACATAAAATACAACTATTACTTCAATTCAAATACAAATATTTAATGTGCACATAAATATGTATCTTTTTAGAATTTTTAAGGGAAAACTTAAAGTATGACTGTTCTTCAATATAAATCAAAAATTAAAATTGTATTTATATTATGCATTCTTAAAAATATTTATGAAACAAGAAACAAACAACATAAAGTATAAGTGTTCATGCAGCAAAGTTAAATAAAAAAAAATTAAATTTTAATGTGGACCTTGTTTTTGTAGAGCTCTACTTAATGTCGCAATATCAGGGGTATAGTTCGTTCCTTTCAATTTGACACAGGATTCAGAATGTTCAGCAGTTAAACAATTTCTTAGTGGACACAAAATATATTTCATATGAGAAAAACTTTGTTCACATAGATATGTGAAACCCAAAGCGGAAAGAAGGGCACATGCTATTTTTTTCAAACAATTAAATCTTTCTGGCAATGACATCCAGCAGTTTAAAATAGCTGTCGATTTACTGCTAGAGTTATCTTCCAAATTTTTCCGTAACTCCTTAAATTTTGTTTTCCATAAATCTGAAGATGTTAATTCAATAAGTTCCATTTCAATATTATCAGTTTCCATCCACTCAAAAATTGACAAATCAAATGGGATTATTAATTGGTCTATTAAATCAGGTTTGATTAGAAAAGAAAATATAGGCATACAAGCTTCAAAGTCTTTGCATCTTTTAGAAAACTCCTCCTTCACATAAGTTTGAAGTTCGTCTTTGTCTACAGTTGATCTATTTGCAAGCACTTTAACATTTGGGAAATATTTGTAGGTACTAGTATTAATATCACGGGAAAATAGATTTAATTTTGTAGCAAAGCCCTTCCAATATTCAAAGAGTTCAAGTAGTGTTTGACTTTTTCCTTGCAATCCTAAGTTTAGTTCATTGAGATGTTTAGTTATATCGGTCAGAAACCTCAATTTACATAACCATTCCTTGTCTAATTCGGGAAATTGTTCTCCCTTCTCATTAAGAAAAATTTTAAAGTGCTCCATGCATGACAAAAACTAATTCAAGACATTACCACGACTAAGCCAACGGACATGACTGTACTAGGGAAGATCCCCATATTCACTTTCCATTTCTTCTAAAAGAGATTTAAATTGCCTGTGTACTAATGAAGATCAAGACACTATAAAATTAACTATTTTAACAACAGTATTCATTACAGAAATTAAGTGCTAATACGAAATTTTGGCAACTAAACTTTTCTGATGTATTATGCATTGGTAGTTCAATATTTTATGTCCAATATGATTTTCAAGAAGTTTGACAAATCTCCTTTCCTTGCCAACCATTGCAGGAGCACCATCAGTAGTTACACAAAATATTTTATTTATATTAATATTTTTCTTTCAAAATGATTTATTAATGAAAAAAGAATATCCTGCCCTTTAGTTGTACCAGACAGAGGAATCATACTGCATAATTCTTCATAAATTCGATTTTTATCACAATATCGTGCAATTACTGCAAGGCGTGCAACATCATTCACGTCTGTACTTTCATCAAGAACAATGCTAAATGCAGCAGTTTCTTGTAAACCTGAATTTTGTTTCGCAGTTATATTTTCTGTCATTTGTGTTATTCTTCTTTCACCAGTTCGTTCGCGCAGAAGCAGGTATTTCTAGAATTCGGGATAATATTGTTTGCAAGTTAGGTAAATCGCTGAAGAATATTTCAGCACTTTTTATAAAAATGTGTCCTTTATATGTTCACCATCTGTAAAAGGTTTTCCTTTGGCTGTTAAACAATGAGCAATGACGAAACTACATTCTGTTGCTTTTGGTTTGACTCCAATTGTTTGACACAAAAATGTAATTTCCTTTTTATATCCAGAAACTACTCTTTCTAAAACTTCACATTTCTCATCAGAATTCTTAAATGTGGTCTGGTGTTTAGTTTGAAAATGTCTTTGTATACTTTCGCGACATACCACACATTCAGCGCGATCTTTTTGTTGTATGAATCCAAATTCGTTAGTCCAAGAATCTTGGAAATCGCGAACATCAAGCTTTCTTTTTTTAAGTAGCAATTTGATCCAATATGTAACTATTAACTGTCACAATAATGAAACAAACAATATACAAATTTTCACAATAGAACTAACAAGGCGACAAAGTTAAAAGTAACCAAAAAATCACGTGCATCAAACTATATTTAACTTTCGACTGAATTCATACTCAGTATTCGTATATTGACGTGAAAACATAAAAAAATGTGCTCTAATACCTATTTCTATTAGCTTAATTCACTCCAAAAGTAAAACATAAAATAATTATGACTTCTTTGGCACAACACTCAAAAAATTACATTTGCTCTTAATATTTAGTTAAAAAGGGCCTTTGTTATGAAATCTTATTCACTTGCCTATTTAACCCAGATCATTGTGTGTTTTCTTTTCACCGAATTTATTCCCAATCCAAGTTAAATATGTTGATGGAATAACTATTTTTGTTTAATGTATTTCCGATGGCAAACGTCTGTTAACCCTTTAATGCGCGGTGGTATCTCTCTGAAACCACCATTTTCTAAAAAATATCTCTAAACGCGCAATGGTATTTCAATGAAACCATTAATCTTAAACATATCTTTTAACTCTTTTAAAAGACACTAGATGTCAGCACGAGACAGAAACTCTTATTTCTGTGAGAAAAAATGCATCATTTTAAAAGCCTTTTTTAACCACTTTCAAAAAGATTTTTTTAGCAAATAAAAATAGACAAAAATTAAAAGTAAGGTATGTACATTTTTGCTGCATATGCTGTTCATAGCATAACTAATTTTTAGTATGATAAATAAGGAAAAGAAGTGCCTTATATAAAGATATTTTCGTGTGGTTTCAGACTGATACCACCGCGCACCTAGAACATGAAAATTGTCCGTTTCTTCTCCGGCTTATAGCACGCACACGTGAGAGATTTAGCCCTTTTTTTCTTTTCTTTGACTCAGGCAGTGAAATAACTAATAAATTATGGGGGTTTTGCCATTGATTTGGGGGAGGGGTTTATTATTTCAGTATTACTGCATGGTTTTAATAATTTAATAATAAAGAAACAATGAAAAAAAACTTTACTGGCTATTGCAGTTGATTTTAATCGCTTATAGTTATATTTTGTATTATTTCATATTTAAAAAGTAATTCTAATATTTAATATCGCATATTTTAGTAAATTTATTACAAAATATATAAAGAATATACTTACAAATCTGACGCAAATCATTTTTTTTTGTTCATCCGAGAATTATGTCGTAAGTGTGTGGTGGTACTTCTATGAAACCACCTCCCCCCTCGGGGGGGGGAATGTACTCTAATTTTTTTTAAAGGTATTTTCTCTGTTCTTAGGTTCCATACATTGCATTTATAATTTTATTTTGAAAAATTCAGCGAATTTATTTTTCCGCGCTTCAAAGGGTTAAGCAGAATTTTGATTTACACATAAGACATTTGTTTTTTCTTTTTCTGTCAATGCCCAAACTTTTCGTGGGTAAAAGACAAATTACTTACTTTTTTATTTACAGAGCCGTGATGAATGATTCTCAATTTTGCAAGTATTACTCAATAATTTTTATTTGTGTTGAATATTTAATGCTAATAGTAAGTCACATTTAAACAGAAGATGTTTTCTTTTACATAAAGCACACAAACTACAAGCAAGCTGATTCAGCAGAATTGTTTTATGGCAGAGAATCGAAAGTGAAAAATAACCTTTATATAAAAATGTATGAGGGGATGAAAGGAGAGACAGAACGATGTAGCTTTATATATAGTATATATCTTATAATTTTGTAGAGTGATGGCGTGCCACTGGAAATTGCTCCGCATGCCATAGGTTCCCAACCTTTTTTGAACTGGCACCCCTTTTTCTAGTAAATGTTTCGATACCGCCTCCTCCTACTTGAGAGAATTAAGAGTGTACATATAATACATGGTGAAAACAAGAGTTAAATTTTTTTAAATATTCTATTGCTAATAGAATATATTTTTTAATTTAATTTTTTTCTAATATCCCATTTTTTTTACTTGTGAATTTGAAATAGCTATTTGCCACAAATATATTTAAATGTATATTATATATTTTAGTCATAGAAAGGATAGTGTTGGAATCGAAACGCTACTGAATTTCTTCTTCATTTAAAAGAGTGGAATAAAAGTTTTAGCTTACCTGTTATAAAGACAGGCAGGGGTTTTAATGATACAAAGTAATTCATAATAAGCTTTTACTTTCAAAGTAAATATAAATTGACAGTTTCAGTCTTTAAAGAATCACACATTAATTCTTGGTTAACATATTTAATTATATTTCTTGGATAATATATACAATGGACAAAACATTTTTCCTAGTGCTCACAGACAAAGACAACACATGCACTACAGAAATTAAAATGCACTATATCATTCAATTCAATGTAGGTCTGAATGTAATATAACCTTTAAGTTTTTCATCCACTTCCCGAACTACCGAAATATGAGAATGTTCATACATGTGATACATAAATGATTTAAATACATACAATCCACATAAGGTAAACAGTTTTAAAGTTTGCTTTTGTTTGTAAATAATCAGCATGTTTCTTTAGTCTTTTTTAGACTACATTTGGTTAATCTTCCCATAGCCCCTCCGTGCCAACTCAATGCCCCCTTTCTCTGGGCCTTTTATTGCCCCCTGAAAGCCTCAAACGCCCACATTAAGACCCTATGCTCTACACAGTGCATCTTCAATGGCACCAAGGCTAAACTACTCAGACCTCAAGTTTGCCCTTGTCTATCTTGGCAATATGGTTATTTTAACTTTGATAGCATCAGGGAAACAGTACAACATTGTTTGACATGTATGTGATATTTTATTTGTAGATTTTCAAATGTCCATGCTTCCAAACATTCATACATTAGTTACTTATAACAGTGGAGTAATGGATATTTATATTTGGGCAGGTATGATTTATAAAGATCCAGCTAAACAAAGTGTTCAGATAAGTTGAATTCCAAATTGCAGCTGTATAGATTCCATTTGAAAGTGTATTTGTTACATATTTATATTTGCCATAAAAATGGAATTGCAAAAATTATTTTTCCAAATCACCTGTTTCAAATTCTTGTGTCAAACTGAAAAGAAAGACTGTGTTTTTCTGATTTTTAAGATTATTTTACAACTTGTTGGTGTGCAAAAAAAAATTTTATATTGATTTAGATTTGCCGCAATTCAACTTCATTTGGAAGGGGTTTATCCTTTGAAACATTGCAATGATAGTTTTTTCTTTAATGGGATGTATAGTTAACCTTTAGAGAAATTCATTGAATTGATTATTCATTCCCCTCGTCATTATAAGATTCAGTCGCAGTCAAGGAAGACTGTGTTTTTCTGATTTTTAAGATTATATCTCAACTTGGTGTGCAAAAAAAAATTTATATTGATTTATGTTTGCCGCAATTCAACTTCATTTGGAAGGGGTTTATCCTTCAAAACATTTTAATTATAGTTTTTTTTAATGGGATATATATTTAACCTTTTGAGAAATTCATTGAATTGATTATTCATTCCCCTCGTCATTATAAGATTCAGTCGCAGTAACGATATACATTACATGATCTATTTGTAAAGTTTTTTCTCAGTTCATCTTTAAGTGAGTTTTCAATATGAATAGCATTATATTCAATGCATTTTATTGCTTATTTTTTAACCTATCATAAAAAGAACACCATCCATAACTATATCATTAAAAATCATCTTCATGTCCCCCCACACACACACACACTACTTCATAAAAATCTTTCAGTGATGAGGGTTTTTTAATGGTGCTCAAGAAACCTTTTCTTCAGTTAATATCTCCAGTAAAAAAAAACTGGAGTAACATCAGTTCTAAATCCTATGTCCAGTTACTTCTCAATCCTTTGATAATAAACAAATAGTCAACGTTAAATTGTATTGCATAGTTTTGCTATATTTTCAAATTAAAAAGTATTGTAATTGGTAAAGAGTTTTCGTTGATCAAAAATAAGGCAAAAAATTTTCTTGTATGTAGAATTATTTCGTAAATTGTTTCAGTGGAAGCTATTATTAAAAATAAAATTAAACCAAGTAGTGCAAAATCATTTAATAATAGGGGGGGGGGAATCTATATGATTATTTATTTTGTAAAAGAAGTGTGAAAAATTATTTCCACATACATGAATTTGAAAAAAAAATTGTGTGCAAAGATTGGGGTATTGAGACTAAATTAAAATACTGCTGCATAGTATAATCAGCTATTTTGTTATAATCGGATTCTGTTTGTTTTCTGCTTCTTTAGCCCTTTTCTTTTATATAATAGTATTTTCTTTTCTAATCACAGCCAATCCTTTGCCATTTGAACATAGTTGGATGACAACTTGATACCTGAGCTGGCACATCTTTTCTTCCACTGATATGAAGACTTTGAGCCCCAATATGTTATTTGTACATCTGTCCCTCCTCTAAATCAGTGGTTCTCAAACTTTTGATAACAGTAAACATCTAATATTTATAGTTGGAAACAAAAAAATGAATTAATATTTTTTATCCAAATGCATGTTCTAGTAGAGTTTTTTCTCTGGAGGTAGTTAAGTGATCTATATATAGTCTAAAATGACATATCTTTCAGTTTTCTACAAGGCCTTCAATCTTAATATTAAAGGAGAGACCTCTGTTTACCCTCTAGAACAGTGCTGGGGGTCCGCTGACCACAGTATATGAGCCGCTGCTCTAAGTGATGAGTTTTAAGTAGATTTAAAATTCATGCTTGCAACTAAAACATTGTCGACCACACATTTGCTGTGATGACTTCAAGGCTATCAATTCTAGTCCACTTTAAAGTCCCCAGTTAATGGCATTGATATGTCTTTGAGCTTAAATCCAACAAGAATTTTTTAATCCAATATAACAGTCCCTCTTACTTTATTTTAAATCAATAAACTGGTATTTATTACTTGCAAAATCACAGTTCAAGATCAAAAGTTCTAGTTATTACAACTAGGAGTTCTTGCACATTAACTGATGCAAGTGAGCTAGTACATAGAAAGTATCATATGGCTTTGTAAGAAATGGATAAATTGCCTATTTATATTTGAGAATGGAGTAACTATTCTTTTGTAGTTTAAAGGAAAGGGGGAAGTATTAGGTCCAAAGAACTAGGCTGCAAAAGGCAAATGGAGTGATACATGGCTCTAAAAGGCAGAAAAAAACTTGTTTATTCAAAGGATGAATGATGAGGAGTTTTTCGTATATCTCCCTTATATCAAACTAGCTGTTACCCGCCCGCTTCGCTGGGTATTTCATGATGTTTTATAAATTTTTACTGCTTATGTATAAATTATTGATATCTAAGTCCTAGCATTAAGAATTCGATTGTATTGAAAAATATATTTAGACCTGTAACTGTCACCTCTTGATAAATAAAAAGGGCAGAACTCATCTAATTTGTATTTTCTAAAAATCTCTAAAATTGAAGTATAGAATGATGTTTGCTCTTTCGTAACCCAAAAACCAAGTGGATTCCCGCAAAACCAATTTTCGCGGTGGATCTCTACTCCGTAAATTGAACATGCAAGCCAAATTTCAAGTCTAAATCAAACAGAAAAAAACAAAAGTTTTACTATCAATATCCCCGAAATCCCGTGTGTGTTGAGAGCCGTTTTCCAAAATAACCTCTCTTAGCGGATTTCAATTCAACAAAAGAAAAATGCAAACCAAATTTCATTATTATAGTCCTTGTAGCTCGAAAAAAGGATTTTTTTTTGTGTCAATACGTCCCAGTAACCCCTGCACCCCTCCGCAGAACTTTATTTACTTAAAATACATTCTTAGTGCATTCCTATTCAACAAAAGAAACATGCTTAAAAAATTTCAAGTATATGGGTCTAACAATTAAAAACAGGAATATTTTTCTGTAACTCCTCTTGACCCCTCGCAACCATCCTTAGGGGTCAATTTTCATTTTACTCTTTGTTAGAGGAATTATATTCCATGAAAGGAACATGCTTACCAATTTTCAAGCAGGATGATCAAATAGTTTAAAAATGGAAATATTTATCGATTACGCTTCTTAATCTCCCAAAATTAAACTTGGTAGTTGATATTCGCAAAGCCCATTTTGTAGCGGTTCTCTACGAAAGGAATCTGCTTATCAAATTTCAAGACTGTACGTCTAATAGTTTAAAAATGGGGATAATTATCTATAACGCCACTTGAGCCCCCGCAACGCCACTTCGGTGTCTGTTTTCACAAAACCCATTTTGTAGGGGAATTGCACTCTATGAAAGGAATCTGCTTAGCAAAATTTGTGCGTCCAATAAATTAAAAATGCAAAAAAAATTAGCAATAACGCCCCTTGAACCCCGCAACGCCACCTAGGGGTCTATTTTCACAAAACACATTTTCTAGTGTATCTCTATCCTATGAGAGGAATCTGCTCACCAAATTTCAAGACTGTGCGTCTAATAGTTTAAAAATAGAAATAATTACTTATATCTGCCCTTAACCCTCCGCAACACCCCTTGGGGTCAATTTTCCCCAAACCCGTTTTGTAACGGATATGTACTCCATGAAAGAAACATTCCTACCAATTTTCAAACAGGTAGGTCAATTAGTTTAAAAACGAAAAAATTTATCTATTACGCCACTTAATCCCCCGCAACGCCACTTAGAGGTCTGTTTTCACAAAACCTTCTTATAGCTGATCTCTACTCTATGAAAGAAATCTTTTTTCAAATATAAAGACTGTGCGTCTAATAGTTTAAAAATGGAAATAATTATCTATAACGCCCCTTAAGTCCCGCAACGCCACTTGGGGGCACTTTTCACGAAACCCATTTTGTAGCGTATCTCTACCCTATGAGAGGAATCTGCTTACTAAGTTTCAAGACTGTACGTCTAATAGTTAAAAAATCGGAATTTATAACGCCCCTTAAACCCCCCACCCCCGCCAACACCCCTTGGGGGTCAATTTTTTAAAAACCCATTTTGTAGCGGATATTTACTCCATGAAAGAAACTTACCTACCAATTTTCAAGCAGGTAGGTGAAGTAGTTTAAAAACGGATATATTTATCTATTACGCCCCTGCCATGAAGGTTCTCTATTATCTATTACGGATATATTATCGCAACGCCACTTAGAAGTCTGTTTTCACAAAACCCTTTTTGTAACTGATCATTATTCTACGAAAGGAATCTATTTATCAAATTTAAAGACAGTGCGTCAAATAGTTTTAAAATGAAAATAATTATCTATAACGCCCCCTAAGCCCCTGCAACGCCACTTGGGGGACGATTTTCACCAAACTCATTTTGTAGCGGATCTCTACTGTATGAAAGGAATCTGCTAACCCAATTTCAAAACTGTACATTGAGTAGTTTAAACATGGAAACAATTATTTATAGCGCCCCTTAACCCCCGTAACGCCCCTTGCGTTTCGTATTTCGGAAAATCCGTTCTTAGCTGATGTCTACTCTATGAAAGGAACATGTCTACCAAATTTCAAGTATGTAGGTTGAATAGTTCCAGAGATATCGTGATTAGTCAGTCAGTCAGTGAGTCGCTTTTCTCCTTTATATATATAGATGAGCTTTGTGTAACAACATTAGAATTGTCCTTATGAAATATCTCTTTGTGATACTGGGGAAAGGAGGGGAAAAAGTATAAGCGGATTTTCCAAGGATATTTTCTTTAAACATCATATATATTGTCTTATTTATATCCCCCATTAGATTTTGAAAGTTTTCATTGAAGTCAGTTTTTTAACTAAAATTGAATGTGTCTTCTGAGACATTTTTAATTGTATTAAACTTCTAATACTATACTAACTTATAAAAAATCCTTTTGTTGTAAATTGTTAGCATATTTTACACATACTCATCAAAAGTAATTTGCATTAAATTTACTTATTTAGTGTGCATTTTTCTCAATATTTAAAAAAGTTTTTTTTTTTTTAATGGGGCTGCATATTGGTATTTTTTACCTTTGCAGATCTAGTTCATTCCCCAGGACCTGGTATCACTTTTTAGTGCAGCACCGTGTAGGCGACACCAAATGCCGCAAGTAATTTTGATGCCCAGTTTCCTCCCCAGATGGAGGCAGGCACCTGAGCTCTGACAGTGCAAAATTGAACTTAGGAATTTAATTTTGCCGAGAGCATCCAAGCTAAACAGGCACTTCAAGGGATTTTTTACTTGCCGCATAATCATACGACATGGCCACTGTCAATTTTCTGCATCATGAAAATCCACAGACTTAGGCCGAGGTCGAACCTGCATCCTTGGGTGCTGAAGGCCAGCAACAAACCAACTACGCCACCCAGTTGGAATATATTTTAAAAAGTACAATTGCGTACTTATTTTTAAAATTTTCTACATTCCAGCTGTTTTACTAACATTTGTGTAAAAGTAATTGTCAATTTATTTTTCAGTATTTTAAGAATTTTAAAATTTATCTTTGAAGGTCAAAATTATATATTTTAATTTAATCAGCAGAGACTAATTTATCTGTCCTAGATTGATTACTTACTTGGGAAATGCATTCTTTTAGAGGCTGTTACACTTGTTATATAATTTTATATTCACATATGTTTATAATTGGAAATTATGTAATCATTGAGAACATCTTTTCTAGATTGTCATCAACAATTCTATGCTGCCATCTTATTCAGATTCTGATACTGAACCTGCTACACACATTTATGCACCTGGACCTCGAGTATTTACTAGCTCTGCTTTTCAACTTTATAATCCTGTAACTAATAGAACTAGTACTGTCAATGAGTGCTGTGATTTGTGTGGAAGAAATAAGAATGAAGGTGCTAATGTAAGGTGTCATGAATGTAGAAAATTTTATCATCGTTATTGTGTTCCTCCAGCATTTAATGAAAATTCCTCATCTGATACTTGGAAATGTCCTTCTTGTGAAAACAGTGTTTGGAACAGATATATTCGAAGTAAATGTGATTCTTTTATCCTTACTATAAAATGATTTTACATTGTACTACCAAAAGATAATTTGTAATTATTAAGTAGTATAATTCTAAATCCATTAATATAAGCATAATATATTTGCATTATATGAAAGATTTGTTATGTCATTCTTATTTCTAAAATATAACTTATACAAGGGTCACTCTGAAATTTTTGAGATACTCCTAGGTTTTTTTAAGTTATACTTACAAAATTTTAAGAGTGTTTAAAGTAGTCTCCCCCAGCATCAGTGCACTTTTGTAGATGAATTTTTCACAGATTAAATGCCTCAAACCATTCATTCCTTGGAATTGATGGAAAAAATGCATTTATAGCCACATCAGTCTCTTGTGAATGAAAACGATGTCCATGTAAGTTCTTTTTTAGATTAAAAAGTAACAAAAGTCACACATAGCTAGATCAGGAGAATAAGGTGGATGTTCTACCACTTTAATTTTGCTTTTTGTTCGAGAAACTCAACTGTTAATCTGGTGGTATGGGAAGATGCATTGTCATGATGAAGCATTAGACCCTTAACATTAACTTCTTGAAGAATTTCTGGAAGACATTTAGTGGTATAAAAGTTTGCTGTCTTCTGTCCTTCCCACTTGATGACTTGGACCAATCCCGTACTTTTGAAGAAAACAGCATGCATTACTTTTTTTATTGCTAGTTGTCATTTCACCAATGCCAGCTTGGGATCATCTTCAAAGACCCATACTTTGCTTTCTTGATGTGTTAAAATGTCAAAAAACGGTATGTACGTTTCATCAGTCGTTACAGTTTTAGAAATGATGCGGTGGCCACTCTCATTTAGCAATTTAAGGGTTTCTTTGCTGGTTCTGACACGCTCCTCTTTTTGGTGCTCAGTTAGATTATGGGGAACTCAACGGCAAACTACTTTTTTCATACGTAATTCTTTATAAATAATTTTATGTATGGCTGCGGATCCAATGGTAAGTTCCTTCTGTATCATTTGGTAGGTACAGCAATTTTCATCATTCATTAACATTTTTCGTATGGTAGGAACATTATCCGGGATTACTGCTGACCATGGCCTTTCAGTGTATTCATCCTGAAGAGAATTTCGACCTGTGCAAAATTCTTTAAACCATCTGAATATAGTAGCATGACATGGAGATTCATCACCAAATGCTAATCGCATCCGTTGAAAGCATTCCTCTTGATTTAATTCAGCTTTAAAATTGTAGCACAATAATGTTCTCGCATCAGCTCCATTTTATCTTTTGTCTGAAATTTATTCTACACTAAACAACTTGAAGTAAGTCAGTAAAAAGTCGTCTGCTATGTTAAAATACTTTGCATTTTCAAATTAAATAATTAATTTTTTTTTTTTTGTAACTACTTGTTTGCACATTTCAAAAATTTCAGAGTTACCCTCGTATTATACAAAAAAGAAGTTTTCTATAGCTCATTTTTTTTTCTGCACTATATATTTTTTGTTGAACTAAATTTTGTTTTCTTTATGTAAAAGCCTAGCTCAGTACAGCTTTTTTGTTATATTTAAATCTTGAATTAACTTGCTGTATGCAAATATGTGAAAGACACAATTCAGAGTAATAATTTATATAAACATCAATTTAAATTTCCTTAAGGGAAAAAAGCAGCAAATTTTAATTACCTCTAATTTTTTTTTACAAGAACGTTACTGCACAAATATTACATGCATAGCTACCATTAAATTAAGTAATGTCTAGTTATATTTGTTTTAAATATTCAGTCATGAAACAAAATACCACACAAATTATATTATTACCTGGTATAAAATTTGAATATTTTGTTGTAAATTGTACACCATCTTATTAGAAAAATTTCACATATAATTTAGGATCTATTTATATTGCATGGGATTTTCAATACATACAAATTTGTTAGTTGCATCAAAAATAGTTATTTTTAAGGAGGGGGGGAGGCATAAATTGTATTTCTGTATAATTATTAAAATTTTCTAGGGAAAACAATTGCTATAATATTAGATGTTTCTTTTTGTAAGTTTAAAAAAAATCTTAAATTGGAATTTAAAGGATAAATTTATGCTTTAAATAAAAAAATTATAGTTTGGTTTGAGATAAAGCAATTGATTCAAAAATTCCAAAATATGTACTAAATTTTTATTTTCCGTCCTACATCACCTCATAATACAGTGGAATTATATTTAGAAAACCTGCAAAATCTAAGTTTTATAGTGTTTTGTCATCTGTGAATTTTGTAGCACTATTTTCAATGTAAAATTATCAAATACTGACTGTTCTTATTGTTAACAATCATTTTCAGCTCTTCATCCTTACCGTGGGTATACTGGAGGATGGAGGGCTTATGCGTCAGCCAATTCAAGTTTACGTTGCCAACTCTCTACAAGTAGAGAATTCAAAAGACTACGCCGAGTAAGAGTTTAAAAAAGCAAAATGTTATTTATGTATTATGCTTATTATAATCTTATTTATTAATTAAATGCTTTTCATGATTCTGAATGTTATGTATTTTCAGAGGTTCTTGTATCCAAAAACAATCTTCAGGCGGTTTTTGTCATCTTCAGATTCATCAGATGAAGAAACTGAAAACGGATCAGTCTCTTCTAGATTATATCCGGTAAATTTAATTTAATGCATTCTATAAAAATTTTATATTATACGTGGAATGTTTTAAATCTTAAGTTGTTTATTTAATCTGTCATCATTAGTTGAATCCTGCTTTAAAAATGTAAATTAACTTCTTATTTTGTATTATTTTTTTTAACCACACCCAATATTCTTTTTGAAATATTGTGAAATTTTAATGCTTTGTCTTTAAATAATTAAAATAAACATTATATATATATATATGTCATGTTTTTCGAGTGAATATCAAGACTTTTGATTTTAACCATCTTTATTCCAAGAGATCATTTTGTAATCTGTTTGTAAGAGAGAGAAAGAGACGGACACACATGTTAAAACACACATGAATGTCCCCGACCATTCAAAAGCCTTATTGAAGCGGTATACTTGAGAATTTAAGGATGACATATAGGTAATAAAAATTAATGGTCGGAGCGGGCAAAGTTAGAGCAATCTGCTATATTCTCGAACTGGGTAATAAATTTAATACTTGAAAATGTAACGGGAAGATAAAAGTTAGAAATGGACTAGCCATTTAATTTTAGATCTAATTTAATTATCCTTACATATATATATATATGTATACAGTTGATTTTTGCAGATGTTATTATACTTTTCTTGAAACTAGAAGTATTTGAAGGTGTTCTTTGTGTATGTGTAAATATTTTTTCAAGTACAGACTTTGGGCCATCATTTATTCTGTTGAGTTTTACTTCCACTTCTCATCATGTAGAAGAGCTGATGCTCATTAAACCTGTTTAGGCTCAAATATATAAATGACATCTAATTAATTATACCTTAACGATTTTATATTGTACTCTATGTTGACTTGAGTTCATATTCAATAAACTCTTAGCAAATATATCCTCCCCCTTTAAAACAATATTATAATGTTTAATCTTAATCTTATAATATTATCATTCTGAGTAGTATATAATTTTCTGTATTTATTTATATTCTGACCCATTACTTACAAAAGTTCACCCAATTACTAACATTATAACTGAGAATGCTTGAAATCAGCCTTGGTGTATGTATGCTTAGTGATCTTTGCCATGAAAGTATTAACTTTCTTAAAAGCAATGTTTTAAAGGCTTTAACATTTTAGTGACATGAAAATAATTCTGATGTAAAACTCATATTCAATGCAACACAAGCTAATATTGAATAACTTTTTCAAAATATATATTAATTTCTGATATTCTCTTTTGCAATAACAATAAAAAAAATCAATGTGCTGATGTTGAACCTAAATTATTTTTACATGTAGCAACTAATACTTAGCAGGGGAAAAAATTTAAAAATGGTAAACTATATAGAAACAAAAGAATTTCACTTTGAATATAAACATTATGGTATTAAACAGAGTGCTCTTTTATATAATAGGAAACCTTATTTTATTTCTATTTCTTTTTCCAGAGTTCTGTACTTTCTTCAGTTGCAAAATCTAGATGCCCATTGTTGGGGAAACGAAGGAATGAAATATGCCGCTCTCGAAATCAAGCTTTGGTTTCTGCAGCAGCATCTGCAGCCCCTGAATCAAGGACATTGTATACTGGTGATTCTGATGAAGGTTTCAATGATTTTAGGTAATTGCCTTAATATTAGATATTTCAGAGTGAATAATTTTGCAATGTACTTTTCAATTATGGTATTTAGGTTTTCAGATTCTACGAGGGGTGATCAGAAAAAAGCTTACAAGTCAAATAAAGAAATATTTATTAACAATAGACAGAAAATACAAGAGGGAATTAAGAGGCATATGTGCCTATCACATTTCGACATAATCACCAAGTCTATGTAGACATTTATGAAAACCCAGAGCCAACTTTCTTAACCCGTCTTGGAAGAAATCGGGTCCCTGTTCATCGAGCCAGGTCTCGGCAGATGTTTTCATAGCACTGTCTTGGAATATCGCAGCACATATGCTGCATGCTACCAAAGCTCAGTCCCAGCTCTAACGAGATTTCACTCAGAGTTACCCATCAATCTTTTCTTCAATTTGTGCTGTGTTGCTTTCTGTCGTCGAAGAACTTGGCCGTACGCTTCTTGTCATATTGTGGTTTTCAACATCCTGTTTTCCTGATTGAAAAGAGTGACACCATTTCACTACATGTTGTCTGTTCATTACTTCTTCACCATAAGCTTCCATGATTTGACTGTGAATGTCGGATATGGACACATTCTTTGCCCATAAGAATCGAATTGCAGCTTGCACTTCTAAACAAGACCAATTTCCTCAGCTCTTGCCATTTCAATTGTCCTGAACCGTCAGGGAACATTCACTACCTATCCACAAACCAGCTGTATGACAATTAGCGCCATTTGTCTCCACTCTGGGGAAACAAAATTTCTCCAATGTGTAGTTTTCAAATGCTGCGGCTTGTAACCTTTTTTTCTGATCATCCCTTGTAATAAAGTTACAAGATAAGATTCCCTTGTAATAAAAAAATTTTGAAGTAGCTATGTAATTATTCAGTTTAAAAAAGAAAATCAAGTCTAAATATTAAACTTTGATGAAAACAATTCATGAAATTTTTAGAAAGCTGTTTATTAACAGTTACCTTTTCAGTGTAAATCCATAAAAGCTATAGAAAGACTTATGTGAATATGGTTGAGCTTTGGGCCTTCAAAGCTATGATATTAACATTTAAACAAATTTATTATAGTAAATCAGTAATTCTCAACTTTTTTTTGGGGGGGGGGGTATACTTTTAGCAATTTTGTGGCACACTAACAATAAAATAAGTTTAAAAGAATTTTACTTATCTGTAATACACTTCCATCTATTCAGGAAAGAATGTAAATATATGACGAATACCCTTAGTTTATGTCTATAAAATGGCTGAATAATTTTGTTCTGGATTTTATTTTATTTTTTCTCTAAGTATAATCAATAATTTTTTTAAAATTTGGTGGCCCAGTTGTTGAGAATCACTGTAGTAAATAAATGAAAACTTTTAGTCACATGTTTAAAGTATTTCCATGTATAAATTTTTAGTATGATTTCAAGTAATTAACTTTAATTATTGTTTCATTAATAATTAGAAGAGTGATAAAACTTTTTATGCAAAAAATTTAATTAAAAAAAATCCTTTAAAAAAATTTATTTTTTGATTCTTTTGTGTAGAGCATCATCAGCACCTGCTCCTGAAAATTTTGATGTTGTTGGCAGTATACTTGAAAGCCAAACTCTTTTGCATCGTCCTGATATTTTGACTGTCAGGCGGGATGGTACACTGTTGCGAAACTCCAAAAATGAAAGTAGCCCAAGAAGACCTTCTAACTCTTTATCTCCATTACATAATTCAGATGATAGCAGTCAAAGTTCCTTTCTTAATTCATCCACTGTTAATGACAATACAATATCACCTTTCTTGAATAATGTTGCAGCCAAACAAAGACCATTGAATCCTACGCAGAACAATTCATCAAAATATAGTGAAACTCCTATGCAATCTTACAGTTGTAGCTCTTCCGGTGCTCCTACTGAGAGATCCATGAATTATGATGATACTGTCGGAGTAAGACCAGTTGTTGGTGCTAATAGTAGTGACAGATTTGGTAATGAACCTTGTTCACCTATAGTCCCGAGAAACTTTTGTAGCACATCTACTTCTGACGATTTAAAGAAAGATGGCAGAATTTCTAAAGGTGGTCATAGTGAGGATGAAGTTGATATCTATAGTGATATTGAATCGGTTGGTGAGGAAGATGGCGTCATAAATGAAAGAGTTGAACCCATGAAAATTGCTTTTAAATGTGATGACTCTCAAATGAGTAACCCTAATGAGGGTAGTGACTCAAGTGATAATGAGCTTGTTATTGATGAAGACCAACAAGTTGAAGATGATAATGAAAGAGGAAAAGAACATCAGGAACAAAATGAATCGAATTTACTGACAAATGTTACAAATTCCCAAGCTACTTATGAAAGTGAAGAAAGCAATGTCAGTAGTAATGTTGCTTCTGATGATGACCAACTAATGATTGATACTAATCCACAAAATGTTAATAATTCATTTTTAGAAAACAGCAATGATGGCTGTTACAAATCAGGTGATGAATCTTCCCAAGATGCATTTCAAAATGATGAAAGTAATCAATCTAAATTAGCAGAGGGGGAAAAAGATATTCCTAAAAATGAATCTGATTGTGAGGTTGATCCTCTTAAAAATGAATCTGATTGTGAGGTTGATCCTCCTAAAAATGAATCTGATTGTGAGGTTGATCCTCCTAAAAATGATTCTGACAGTGAGGCTGATCCTCCTAAAAATGATTCTGACAGTGAGGCTGATCCTCCTAAAAATGAATCTGACAGTGAGGCTGATCCTCATGAAAGTGATGTTGATATGCAAGACGAAAATTCTGTTGACAGCACAAAGAAAAGTGATCAAGGAGATGATGGTACACCATGCCCTAGTGTCAAATCATCTCCAAAATCATGCAGGGGAGAAACTACTGATGGATTTGATGTGCATTGTGATAACAGCATTTCAAATGAAAATAGTGGTTATTGTGACAATAATTCTGGTTGTGAAGAATCCAAAGAAGTTTTTGATGAAATGTCCAATATGGAAAATGAAAACACTTGTGATTCTACCTCTCAAACTGAAGAAACTGTTAATTTTCTTTCTGAAAATAATTCTCTTTCACAGGTTGAAGGAAATGAAAATTTTCAGAATGAGAATAATTCTAACTTAAGTTTTTCTAGTGACCAACCAAATACTGAAATTAGTGAATCTGAAGTTTTTAATGATTCCAATGCAGCTCAAGGAAGTGAACATAACAATGAAAAATCTGAACTGGTTGACATTTGTAATGAGATAACTATGAAATCAGATGATGAAGACAATTTTGATTCCTTAGAAAATGCCAGTACTCCATGTTTGGATGAAAATCTTGATGGTCAGATTGAAAATTCACCTCTTCAGGATGAGAATTATGATGATGGTCAAGATTTTGAGGCAGCATCACCCAATAACTTGGAATATGAATATGAGAAGCAAATTACTGGTAATGAAGAGAAAACAGAATTGGAAGAATCTGAGCCAACCACTGTAGAAAACTTTGATAAAGATCAGCAGGAAAATGATGTAGATCTTGGTATAGAAGATATTTCTGAAGCTGGAAGTGAAGAAGTCGGCACTGATAAAAATGTTAATAAATCTGTTGAAAAGAAAGTAACAAATGTATTAAGTCCAAATCAAGATGCAATTGATACAGATTTATCTAAAAAAGGATCTGTTGAATTTAATAAACAAACATCTTCTCATTCTAATCAATCTTTTGAAGATCAGGAAGAAGGTGAAATTATTGAAGAAAGGCCTGTTCATCGTTGTAAAAAGAAGAAAGATCGCTTCCATGAAGATAGTGATTATGTTGATTTTGCTCCTAGAATCAATATTTCAGATTTACCCAGAATTCCAAAATTAAAACGTGACAGAGATAAGGATAGTATACCTGAAACGATATCTTTTGAAAACAAGAGAACAAGTGTATTAAGTAGGGTTGATCTTGGAAATGTAGACATTAGTTGGAAAAGGTTGTCTAAACACACAAGAGAAAGAAGCTATCGTGATGGGAGGCCCAAAGATGAAAGATTATTATATCGAGAGAGAGAATCAAGAAACAAAGAAAAGAATGAAACCAGCCGTAAAAGTGATACTAAGAATTCTGAGAGGCGAAGAGATGAAAAGAAGTCCGAATCTGAAAAATCTAAAAATGATTATGATTCCCGCTCTCGCAAGTCTGAGAAAAATAAGAGTGGAGACTGGAGTTATTCAGATCGAGAAAAACGAAAATCGCGTAAAGAAAAGCATTCCAAGGATAAACATTCAAAGGAGAAAAAGGATAAACATGATAAGAGTAAACATTCTAAAGAAGATGACAAGTATGAAAGAGAAAAATTAAAAGACGATATGCGGTATGATAGAGATTTAAGGTATGATAAAGAAGAACGTTTTGAAAGGATTGTGTATGAAAAAGGCAAATTTAAGGATAAGGAGCATAAGAGTAAACACAAAGATCGTAAAAGTGAAAGCAGCAAATCAACAAAGGATCACTCACGGGAGAAACACAAACATGGGCATTCAAGTGATCATTTCTCTGATAAACAACGAGAAAGAGAGGTTCGCAAGATTGATGACAAGTTAAAAATAGTTGTAGAACAAAAGGAAAGCCGTAAAGAAAAATCAAAGCACAAAGAAAGAAAAGAAACAAAGCATGAGAAGAAACAACTTCTCCAGAGGAAAATTGAAACAGAAAGAAGTCCTTATACTGAATTAACATCTATAGAATCTAAAGAAATTTTTGCTAAAGGTGATAGTATTATTATTAATGTTAATTTTAATCGAGCATCATCTCCAAAAGTAAGTGCAACACCTGATGGAGCTGATTCTAAAGATAAAAAAGCTATATCGGACGATATGGAAATGGATGAACCTTTGAGTTCTGATGAAATAAAAATAAAACCTAAACTCTCGGGTGATAAAGTCAAAAGTTCCTTAGATAATTCTAGCAAACGTCCTGTAACACCACCAGAGAAAAATCCAGTTTTATCTGTGAGTGAATCTTATTGGCAAGGAGGTGATGATCCAGATGGTAATACTACTCCAACTTCAGAAAAATCTGAGGAAGAGATTGGTGTAGAAAATGAAAATGAAACCGGGTCTGCTAATGGATTTGATGCAAATAACTTTTCAAATAGTTGTAGCAGTCCTGATATAGATACATCTTCTGCACCAAAGGAAATTAATTTGACTGCTGAGGAATCCTCTTTTACTCCTGACAAAGAAGTTAATAGTAATCTTTCAAAAGAGAATGAAAGTTTCAACACAAAAAGAAGATCTCCTCGATCACCATCACCCCCATCTCCAGCTGATAATGATAGTTATGATCCTTGTGAACCAACAAGAAGTCCATCTCCACCACCAATGCCTCCTGCACCTCCATTACCTACAATGAATCCAAAACCTCCGCCATCCCCTGAACTTCCACCTCTGCCACCAGAACCTGAACCTGTTGACACTCGGGAAGACCTCCGTAAACAAAACACATCAACTGACTTTGCTAGTGTGTCTACTGCTATGGTGTCTAGTGCTGCTCAACCAAACACAGTACACACACAAACTTCAATGGCAAGCCCAATTTCTGTCCAGAGCATATTGTTACCACCTCCTAGTTTCTTGTCACGTGTATCATCAACTACAAATAACTTGCCTGGAATACCTCCTTTAGTGCCACCGAGAAATGGTGGATTTCAGATGGGAAATCATGCAACTGTTATGCTGTCTTCAAATCATGTGCAACAAGTAATGGGTGGTGGTTTTATGCCTCATATCCATGGTAACAGTGCTCTTCCACCTCCACCCAATCCGCCAAGTATGCCACACTTAGGCTCAGTTCCGCCACCACCTCCACCACCTGCTGGTATGACTTTGCTGTCCCAAGCAAGACATCCTCAGCTTAATATCCAACCTCCTCTAACTCCAAATTCATTGTTACAGAGTCTAAACATGGCGCATAGCATGGCTGCTCCTATGCAAGTAATTCATCATTTACCTCCCAACTTATCTGGTATTCTCGCAAACCATCAATCACCCATAGTATGCTCAGCACAAAACCAACCTACCAGTCTTCCTGTAAGCATGGCAAACCAACAGGTCTCAAGAATGGTGTTTTCACAAAATCAAATTTTGAACCATAATTCACTTATGCAAAATCAAAATACTAGTGATAGCAACAAATCTCAGGGTAGCTCTGTAAATTTCATGTCATCACACACTCAACCTCTAGTAACAAATAGCTCTCAACAGAAAACTGATAAACTTTTAAAACGATCCCCTTCTGCAGAAAAGAATGAAGTTGTTGATATGGATGTTGATACTCCATATTCTCCTGGCGATTCTCCTTCTGTTGATAGTCCAGGTGGTTATTCTCCTACAACTTCACCTGTTCCTTCTTCTCCTAAGGGCAAGGATGTTTTTGATAGTTTATTTCCTATTGATCAAAGGACTTCAGAAAAACGAACTCTTGATGAAGCATCTGCAAATGAAAAACCGAAACACCATTCAGCATCTAAAAAATCAAAACATGAACATAAATCAGACTTAAAAGCACGTCATTCAGTACGAATGCAAGTTAAAGATAAATATAAAAAAGCAAAGAAGGAACACAAAGGGACTGATAAAAAAGAAGTTCCTGCAAAGTTAGAAGATTCTCAATTGAAAATTTTAGATGATCTTCCAAGCTCTGCAGTTGAAATGCAAGTGAAAGAAAAGGTATTCGTATATACTTCTTAAAATCTTTTTGTGAAATAGAAATTAATTTACTCACATATGTGGTGTTACATTGCTGTAAATTTTTTTTTTACAAATTAACTTATAATTTAAAATTATGGGATGTAATGTAACACAGTGTTCCTTAAAACAACTTTTGTAGCCTGCCTTACGGATTTGTAATTTCCTGTAGGCCTCTTTACATTTATGTAGTTACAGTTTTATTAACAAAATGGCCACTTGGCTGCAGATTAACCTGTTTATGACCATGCGATTTTTCCAGTTAAGTCTAACTTCATTTAAAAAATCATTACTTTAATAAAATATACCAAAATTTATAGTTTATAATTATTTTGAATCCCAAATTAAGATCACACCAATATGATTACAAGCCTCAGAATGGGCAAATGCAATCTCAAATATGATAACGTGTTCCCTGAAGTTATTACATAGGTGATCATGGTCCTGAATAGGTTAAAGGTTCATCTTGCTAATGACTGATATATGAAATAATGGATACTTTTGCAGATTAAATCGAACAAAACTTCTATTATGCTGTACTTAAAAATTCATAAAGAGGTGTTTATACCGTACAAATATCTTCATTAATTCTGACTATGATTTTCAATTATATAATCTTAAGTTGTTGTTACTTTATTATGTGACTCTGTTAAAGTGTAAATTCATTGCAAATATAAATTTAAATCTTTCTATTAATTGTTGATCATGGTATGTAAAATGCCTTCATTAATTCTAATTGCAAGCTGAATTTCTTTTTTTATTAAAATGTTGACTCTTACAAGTATTTTATGCCATGCTTTCAAATTTTAGAAATATTCTGGAAAAAAGTAACTTTATTAATGATTTAATCTCTTTAAAATGGGTATGTGACATATATGCAAACATCTCTCACTATCGGGTATGTCACTCGTGCATCACACAAGATGGACTTAGTGGAGGGCAGATGTATTGGTTTGCTTATAAAGTAATTTCAATTCTTCCGAACAAGTTGCTGTGAAAATTGTCTTGCATTTTTCACAGCCAACTTTACATTTTAGCATCATAGCCATTGTATATTTTAACAAGGCTTGTCTATGAAAAAATTCAATTGATTCTATGCTTTAGTTTTTGGTTAAAGAAAAAATCTTGTTAAATATGGAGAGTGAAAAGCAGCATTTTTCGGCATATTTTGCTTTTTTTACTATCGAAAAGGTAAAAATGCTGTTCAAGGTAGAAAAAAATTATCTGTGTATGGAGAAGATGTATTGACAGAACTCCAGTGCCAAAACTGGTTTGCAAAATTTTTGTCCAATTTTGATGTTGAAGATGTACCACATTCTTGGAGGCCAATTGAAGCTGGCAAAGACACAATAAAGGCATTAATTGATCCAAATCGGTGAATAATAACTTGTGAGATCACGGAGAAATTAAATCTTTGACCAATCATGATCATTTCAAACAGCTAGGTTAAATCTCAAAACTCGACATGTGGGTTCCTCATATTTTTACAAAAAGAAATTTATGCCATTGCATTGACACCTGTGATTTGCTTCTCAAATTCCAAGTAAATGATCCATTTTTGAAGCACATCATTAATAAAGATGAGAAATGGATTGTCTACAACAGTGTGTGATGCAAGAGGTCACAGAGTAAAAAAGACAACTGGCTCAAAGCTATTTAAAAGCTGATATTCATCACAAAAAAGTGATGGGATTTCAAAGGGATCATTTTTGAAACTAATTTGATATTGGAGTGCTACACACCAAGTAGCGCTTGATGTTGTATGATAAGGAATCCAAGATGGTGGTCTAGCTGTAACAAATCATTAGAAAAATAATTTTAAAGAACTGCTTTGAAATGTATTCAGATGTAATTTAAATAAAGAATATAAAAATATATTGAAAATAACCTATATCAATCAATTAATATCAATATAATAATTAAATTATGTAATATATGATACCAATCATATATTATAATAATTATATAATATATATTAAAATTAATCAATAATGAATATCAATTTATAATTGATAACTTACAATATTCCAAAAACTGTGGGTTTTTTTTAATGCATTTCATCGAACAAAAAAACATTTAAAAAGAGGAAATGTGCAATTTTTTTTGCAGCAATATTAAAAGCACTGCCCTCATACTATTTTTAAAAAAATATTCTTATACTCACCAATGATATTAGAAATATCCATATAAAAAACACAAAATATAACTGAAGCAGTAGGTTGAAGAATGATTGCAATGAAAATTATTCAATTTTTAAAGAAATCGAATTAAAATCTCATCTGAAATTAATGTGGTTACTGCGGAGGAAAACCAATAAGAATTAACTTTCATGCATGCCATCCCAATGGCAACCACAGGATAAAAATATTGTAATGTTATCGCTCATCCTGGTGAACATAAACAACTTGGCATGTTGCACTCTGATATCAAATTAGACAACAATACATTCTGAAGTATACTGTCATCAGCTAGATTAATTGAATGTTTCACTTAAATGGAAAAGGTGTAGTCTTCCACCAAGATAAGGCAAGACTTCATATATATATGTACACTAGTTTGGTAACATGCCAAAAGCTTTTATAGCTTGGAATGGGATATACTGCCACATATTCCAAATTCTTCAGATTGGATACCACCTTCTGATTATTATTTGTTACAGTCTCTTCAAAAAATTTTAGTTGATAAAACTTTTCCTTCTAATGAGATGAAAAATCATGTAGATTGGTTTTTTGCCAGCAAAGAACAAAAACTTTGAGCTTGGAATCGTACTACTGATAAAAAAAAATTGGCAAAAGGTATTGGACCAAAATGAACAATATATAATTCACCATCAGAAAATCGTCTTTTATTTTCATTAAAATAAAAAGGAACCCAAAATTTCTTTCTGGACAACTCAATGTTATGTGCATTATATGCCAAAATAATTTTTATAAACCCCAAGATGGCATCCTCTGTTCATTGCTTTTGAACATGATTTTCAATTTGCTCATATCCTGCTTGATTTTGGTATTTTGCTTTTGTGGTTTTGAATTGAAAGTCTAATGCAATATAAGCAAAGCTCTGCTGTTTACTTTTACACATGATATAATTGTTCATCTTTCTGATATCCCTCAGAAAGAAAAAATGTAAAAAATTTTGCTATGTTTTTTTTTTTCCCCTTCTTCTTCATGGTTTACCCTTCTCAGTCCTGTTTCATTTTTCATTGTTTTCTGATTTATTTCATGTACTTTCTTTTGTATTTCAGAAAGTTTTAACTTCAGTTTATTATGTTTAGAAGCGTTATTTTTCAAAGGTATACTCACATGATAAATGAGCCAATTGGTTACATAGATGAGAATAATGATTCATTTTCTCAAGAGTTTCTTATGATTATGATACTGACATTTCGTTAGAAATTGGGAATAATTTTAAATTTTGTTATTTCTACTGAATAGGCAAATAGTTGTATTTTTTCTTTAACATATTACTTTAATGTTGCACTTTTTTCTTTTTTTAAACATATTTTGTCAATTTAAACTTTGGTATAATTATAGTAATAAAAATTTATATATATTTATTTTCAATGCTCAAAACAATTAAAAGATATTGAGGCTATGTTTGAATCTTGCAGTTGAGGAATTATTTAGATAAATGATTGACAGACATGGTTGGCTATATAAAAAAATGGCACATGTTTGGCAAAAAAAAAAACCCCATTTAAATGAGCATTTGGCTACAAAAGAAAAATAAAGACAATTTGTGTCTATAAGGGAAAACCAACAAAAGAGGTGTTTCCTTGAAAGAAGATCACATTTTTAGTAAGGAGTTTGGCTTCCCCGGACAGCCAGCAACGTTGAACACCTTTGATAAGGGGACACAACAGAACTTATTAAATATTTTGTATAATTATGAAACAATGAAACTAATAATGTATATATATTACAAAACTATTTGTGGTTATTTTACTTTTTAAAACACAAAATAATTGCATAAATATAATTTAATATATATATATTTTTATAATAAGTATCATTATATATTAATAATATTTATAATTCATTTATATTATATTTATACAATGTAATATGAATATTTATACAATTACAGTAATTATTTTACTTCTTAAAATACAAAATAATTGTATAAAAATATTTAATAAGCCATTTTTTAAATAAATTTGATTGTAAAAATAATTAAATGAATAAGAAAAAATTGATCATGGGACTCTCTCTAACCCTATCTAGATGCATAGTACGCAAGTATGATACACTTATGCTACTACATCGCTGGAGATAATCAAAACTTAATTGCATAAAGGCTAAGCATGAATTTTGAAAGGCTATTTTCTCTGAATCAACTGTCCATTCAGTGCTATTACATTGAGGGTTGAACACCTTAAAGGAGTGCTACTATTACACAATGTCTCGTCCCCAAATAAATTTCCTTAGTTGTGCCCACACCTTGTGAGACATGATGTCAATGGCCCTATTAATGAGGAGCTGGGTTACTCTGTCCCTCTCCTCAGGTGAGCCTTTTCCAGTTCTTGGGGAATTTTTAGGAGCAGTAGAAGGCCAGCAACTCCTGTCTAGAATGTTCCAAACATGTTCTATTGGGTTCGTGTGTAGAAAATACGCTTTTTTTGGTCATTTTATTCAAATGATTTCTTTCTCAAAATTGAAATCATCCACCAAATTTGCCCAGGGTTGCCTGCAATTATCATACATTAACATAGTCATCTCCAATTACTGCTGTGTAAGAGACTACAATTGGTCTGAAGATCTCATCCTTATATCAGCAACCCATCAAGAGCTCCCTTTCAAATTATGTGGAGGCCAGTGTGCCTGAGTGGAGATCCCAACAAAAGACCATCCCTTCCCCACCGTCAAACCTGACATTTCTGGGCACTAACGGATTGTTTCTTGTGCCATGTTCCCTCCAGATGAATGCCTATTATCAGGATGAACAGAAAAACGATGCTCTTTAGAGCAAAGAATATTGCACCATTCATTTCTCCAATTCACAGGCATTTTGCCCACCCCCTGCAAACATGAGGCTACCTTGCTGTTAATATAACACAGCACTAGTTGACCAGCATAAAGACCTTCTGCGTGAAGCCGATTTTGGAAGTTTGTGTCGAAACTGGGGTGCCAGTAACTGAGCAAAAGTGTTGCTGAAGAAGAGTGGCATTCATATTTTGGTGTCTCTGAGCCGTTAGCGTTAAATACCGACGTTCATTAAATGTCGTTGCATGTCTTCGGCCTGCATTTCCAGTATCCAAAAAAAAATGTTTCCAGATTCGGGAGCTCATTTTGTGAAACTCTAGTGGCTTCTGAGTTGGTTAAAGGACTTTGTTGAGACATTAAACTCATCAAAACAATGATCTTACTGAAGGTTGATCATTCTTTTTTGCTTTGTCTTTGATTAAATTGAGAACCATATTTCCTTTGCTGCCACTAAAGCATCATTTTTGACGTCAAAACGAAAAGTTTGCATACTCCTAAATTTGAAAATGAGAAAAATTATCATTTGTAATTCCTTCCAAGTTATGCAAAAATTGCATCTTTTTTTTTTTGTTCCATTATTTTATGTCAGATTTACAATATCCTTAAATTGTTTTGAGCAGTGTATATTCATATAACTTAGGAAAAGGATCTTAAATGCTAATTTTAACATATATGGCTGCTTGAATAATCTAAAATAGTGCAAAAAACGTTATGATAGGACTTTTTCCTAAAACTGGGTTTAGTGACCCAAAATCCTAGTCCTTTTAAACAATTCCTTTCATCTTCTCTCTGATGGACATCGTAAAGGAGTTCAATATAATCTTTTAGATAAAAGGAATATTTCTGATTTAATACATTTTTACCATTAGCTTACATATTTTAAATAGTTAAATCTGCAATTGCAAATTAATAATTGTATTATTTTTTATATAGTTCTTGAAAAAGTTAAATCGTCAAGAACGTGTTGTTGAAGAAGTCAAATTAGCTTTAAAACCATACTACAAATCTCGAGATGTTACTAAAGAAGAATACAAAGACATACTTAGAAAATCTGTTCCAAAAGTAAGTTAGAATCATAAATATATTTCATAGATTAATTCTGTTTTAACAGTTCACTCTTATATTTTATAAAGTATTAAAATAAAATTTAAGTAATATTTAATGATTTTTTAAAAAATGCTTGCAGATTTTTAAAGTGGGTTTTAATTGAAAGTATTTATTTATGAGAAACTATTCGTAAACAATTTTAATTCATTATAAATGATAACAATTGAATGCTTGGAATGTATGTATCAAATATATATAATATATGCTTTATATTATTAAAAAATTAACATTTTATTTATTTATTTGCTAGATATGTCATAATAAATCTGGTGAAATCAATCCAGTTAAAGTGAAGAATCTTGTAGAATGCTATGTTAAAAAAGCTAAACATTCAAGAAAGAAAAACGACAAAAAAAAGTCATCTAAATTTTCATGATAGAGAACTCAGCATTTAATATTGTTTTAATGAATTTTTAAAACTGATTGTGGAACCCTTGGAACTGGAGAAAGAAAAGTCACATTGTGCAAACAAATCTTTATACAGCATTTAATGAGATGTAATATTTATTATACAGCTCTCAAGACTGAACTGTACATAAGAAACAAAAGAAAGATGTCTTGAGAAATTACTCTGAAACTATGCAAAACACAATATTTTTCCTTGCTACTTGAGTCAAATAAATCAGTTTGTACAGATTGCAAGAAATAGCATCTATGTAAAAAGGTAGTGAGAACAAACATTGCCTTTTCTTTTTCAAGCCATTTATTCAGTTTTAATTATGTCAATGTCAGTATTGTACTGAAAATCAGAAACTTTAAAAAAAAAAACTCCATTTATAAATTAAGACCATGATAAGCGTAGCTGTAAATAATCATCCTTCTGAAATAAGGTACTTACACTTTTTTTTCAATACAGCAAATTCATCAGGAATTACGTGTTTAAAAATTTGTTTGCTTTATGGATCAGTTTTGAGAAATTCATGAATATGAGCAATAACAACACAACTTCAATCTAGAAATGACAGTAGAATGACTTTCCATTCTTTCTGATGGGCTCAAAATAAGGTTTGCTTCACTCATTGTTATCCAAATGCTTTTTGGTTTTGTGGCATGGAAATTTTTATTTCTTCATAGTATGTAAGTATTTAATTCTTTCTGGTTAATTTATGAATATGTCTATAAAAATGTTGATTTTTAGTAATAATTTTATTTTCTTGTTTCTTCTATTTTATTTTTGTACTTGCATGTCACAATTAAACTTAAGTTTGGTTTTGAAAAACAAATTACCATAAAATCTGGTGTATAACACGCACTTTTAACACAAAAAATAAAATCGAAATTTGCGGATGCGCATGATACGCCGGGTACAAAAATGATAGGTCCAAAAATAAAAAACAAATGAGTATAAAAAAGTTAGACTTCTACATATGTTGAAATACTGTTTATTTAAAAGAAATGACATACCTAATGAACTTAAAGGGCTATATAGATAAATAATATACTTATAGGTAAATAGTTACGCTTTTAGAAAAGCTAGAAGTATAGTATTTTTTTTTTCAGAGCATAATATCATTGTTCACAAATATTTCAGGTTTCTTCATAAAAAGGGGGGGGGTGTTATTCAACGAATATACGAAAAAATTCAGCTTGTGAAAGTATAGGTGCGTGTTATATGCTGGATTTTACTGTATTTGTGCATTGCGAATGTATGTTGCTATTTGATAAGGAAGTGTATAGAGAATTTAAATAAAATTTATAGGGGGTGACCATAATTTTTTTGTGTGTGTCCAAGTTAATGACTGCAATATTTTCAAGACAACATAAATGAATTTTTATGTATACCTTTGATATTCATTAATTTATGATTTTCTTGAAAAAATTAATGCATCTACGTCGTATAAACTCATTTTGATTTAGATTATAGAAATCTTGCTGTATTGTTACAATTTATACTGCTAATGAATATGTAATATATATATATATTATACATTAATAAACCTTTTGTTTATATTTAGCAGTCCTTTCATCTCAAATACTTCAAATTTTTTTCTAAATTGAATTGCAAAAATATTCAATTTATTACACACTTACATTTTTCTTGATGAATTTTCATAAAAACATTGAAAATTTATAGCTCAATATTGGCTTATATTACGTTTAACAATATGAAGAAATAACTGTTTGAAGGCATATTGGTATTTACATATGAATATTATTTTTTTTATACACATACTGTATTTCGTACAAAACTTACAGTTGAACCCTGTATCATCTTAAAATTTTGTGAACGGCTTATTAAGGTTCTAAAAGACAGAACTGTTAAGTAATAAAAATTATTTTAATTTGTTTAAAAAATTTTACTGCATGAAAATCTTTTAAAAAGCATACCATATATCAAAATGTGTATGTGCTTATTATCAATGAAATATTGATTTTGTATTTTTAATATTAAGGCAACCACCAAATTAGTTGAATTTTGCAGATAATTATTTAAAAAAATGCCATAGTAAATTAATTTTGGGCTTTATATAAAACTTTTTAAAAAGTATATTGTTTTAAAAAATTTTATTTGAAAATAAGTGTGACATTGAAGTATCAAAATACATAATTTATGAAATAGTTTTCAAAGTTGTTATTTGCATGGGAATTACTTTATTTTGCTTTCTGGAAAACTGGTTAAAGCATACATAAAATTGTATACAAGTTATCAGTAGAAACTATTTTTTAAGTACCCATACATTTGAATATTTATTGCATTGGGTTAGATCATTAAAAAAAATATATCCTGCTGTAGGATTTCTTTCATTTAATGTAAATATTTGTATTGATAATTTAATATAAAATGTATTGTAAAATTATTTATGTAAAATTGCATGAGAAAACTTGTTTCTTGAAATTATTATGATTTTAATTATTAAAATTATTTAAATTTGTTTTATATGTAAATAGAATCATAGTATTTATTCCTTAATTAAATTTTGTTTTTGTATCTGAGGTTATTTAAGTTTTGATTTTAAATATCCACATTTCATGTGTAATTATTTTAACATTGTTGCTGTTTTTCATTTAAAAAAAACATTTCTTTCTTCATGTCAAAACATTTTATAATAAATATATACTGAATTCTACTTCATATAATGCTTCAATTGAAAGTATGTCAAACCTTGTGCAGTTTGTTCATAAGCATATAAATCATCATTTTCAAATTGTTAGATAGAGGAAGAAAGTATATTGACTAGGAAGTTATATATTTTTATATCAAAAATTATAGAATTTATTTGGATTATGGTTATTGGTGGAAATGTTGGAATATCTAAAAATGTCTCTTGTGAGAAACATTAATTGTATTGTTTGAGATCTGCAGTAGATTATTACTTATAATAAAATTCTGTGAAGTCGTCAAGAATTTTTTTCATCACATTAAACATTCTATACTATTCTCAAAATGGAATTTGGATATGTTAGTAAATGGTATTGAGTTTAATATCTTCTTTTAATGTATTATGTCATATCTCCATATCCTTAGCAACGAAAAATAAATGGTATTATGTAACTTTGTATAAATATTTGGGACATTGTTTTTAGTTCATATTTTTATAAACTATTTGAATCTCTTATTTATCAGTTTTATGTATAAATTTATGTACAAAAGAAGAAGAAAAATTGTAAATTATAATTTACTTTGTGTTAAGTTTATTGATCGAATTTTTTTAAATGGGAACTTACCATTTGATGCATTTGAATTTCAAGTAGCGCTTAATCACATTTCAAATGCTGTTAAGAAAATGTTAGGCCGTTTCTTATATGCTTAATATTAGACATTTTTAATTTATGTGATTATGCAAGGTATTTTTAAGTAATATCAATATATTCTTTTAGAAATCAGTTTTGTTGAGATACCTATGAACTTGCTTA
Source organism: Trichonephila clavata (assembly GCA_019973975.1). NCBI lineage: Eukaryota > Metazoa > Arthropoda > Arachnida > Araneae > Nephilidae > Trichonephila > Trichonephila clavata. The sequence continues at coordinate 109,224 of BMAO01029748.1, read as the reverse complement.
ATTTTGCAATTCTATAATAAGGGGTAAGGGGCATTTATTATGCTTTTTACATAAGTGCAATTAAACAGCTTAACTTATTCAATTGCTGAAAATTTCAGTATAATTCATGTTCAAATTTTACGCACAAATCTTTGAATAAAGATTTAATGCTTTTAAGTTAAATTATTTTATTTTGCTCATTTTTGCTACTATGCCAACATTTCATGACGAATTAGTCAAAAATAAAGCATGCTCATTAAAATTAAAAAAGAAACATTTATTAAAATATTTATGCATATTGGTATTATTGGTGGCATAAAATATTTTGATGGTTGTGCTATATTTCGTAATATAATAAGCACAGATGGAAAGCAGCTGCTCATCAAGTTCTAGTTTTTATGTAAATGAGTTAAATCACATCTGAATTGTGTAAAGAAATGTATGATCTTAACATAAATAAAAGGTTTAAAACAAATGCTTCATGGAATGTTTTAAGTGCTTTGCTATTGGATCACTTTTTGTTGATGAACTATAATTCAACTATTACTTATACATATTAAGATAAAATATGCATTTAAGCTATTCCAAATGTATCGACTGGACTTTTTCTTCCTTATGAAAAATATCGAGAAACATTATACCTAAAATTAATTCCTCCCCTTTGTTTATTGGAATTTAAATTATCTGCTCTGATTCATGACAATTATATATATAAGTGAACTTTCAAATCTTTATGTAATTTTGAAAATCCATAACATATCCAATAGAAGAATCTTTCTAAGTTTACCAGTTCAGTCCTCTGTTTAACCATCTAAAGAGCATAGCTTCTTAATGGGCTTAATTCATGTGATGTCATAATCACATAACTACAAACATGCATTTCCAGCCAATCAGTTCGTGCATTTCACTGTTGCCAACTTTTGCTTTTTGCAGATTCTTTTTAAAAGTATATATTTATAAACAATAACAATGCACACATAGGTTAATAAAATGCACTTGATTTAAAAGTACATGTGTAATAAAAATTATATTTTGAAAAACTTCTTGGAAGAATCTTACTATTTGAATATCTTTACTCGATTATCAAATTTGAAATTTTATCTGTATTTTACAAGAGAGCAACAAGTAAAAATCTAATTTCAGTGTTGAGTTGAATGGAAAACACATGATTGCATTTATCATGTTACCATCAGAATTTAACCCACTGCATCATATTTATTTTGCCTAGTATTTGTTTATGTTCTGTATCACCATTTATCAAAATTAAGTTTTTGTTCACCAAGAAAGATATTAGATTTATAAGTATAACCTATAGTTATACTAAAAACTTGTTCTCTGAAAAATACATATTAGCTATTGAAATGATTGTCGTGAGAAAATACCCAAGTGTATTGAATGATGCAGATAGAAACGAAAAGGCTACTTTTGTATTGAAAATCAGGTCAAGATGAATCCCTCCTTTGCGAAGAATAATTAAGCATTCCAACTATAGTAAATACAGAAATAAAATTCATTTTTAAGTACTACTGTAGGTTTAGCTGTGTATATATTAATCAACTTGTTCTAGTAGCTGCATTGGTCAACAAATAGTATTTTATTGTACATCAAATTATTAAAAAAGTAACTCGAGATATATTATTATAGATTTTTATATAACAACCTTTAATGAATATCTATCTTCCACTTCTATAATAAAAGATTTCATCAGACTTTCATGTATTTAAAGTCTATGACAGTATAGGGATAAAAAAATTATGACTATCAAATATTCATTACTGTATATTCCAATATATAACATGCACTTTTAATGTAAGAAATAAGGTAGAAATGTATAAGAGTATGTTTGTTGTAAATGATAAGATTCTAAAATAAGAAAAAGGAGCACAATAAAATAACATTTCTACATATTCCTAAATTCTGTTTATCAAAAAAATTATAACATACCCCAATGAACTTAAAAATCTTTATTACAATATTTTGTCACTTGAAAAATTTGTTATAATTTGTTTTCCTTTGTATCTTCAGGCATATCTTTGAATTCTGTTTATCATCACTGTTATTCTGATTCATAAATAAATAATCATCTTCTGTTCCAATACATATTGATAGAAATACTAAAAGTTTTAAGTGATATTTTTTAATTACAGTCGACTCTCGATAATTCAAACCTTCGATAATACGAAACTCTTGTATATTCGAAGTATATGCTCAGCCCCTAAAAAAAATTTTGATATTTTGAATTAAAACAATACGTTTTGGTACAGTCAACATTTCGAAGTAAAATCTGTGGCTGGCCCGAATAGAATACCTGATAATTGGAAGTTATCTTATAAAACTCTTGACAATTCAAACATTTACTATCATGTAGAATCGTGAAGCAAACAGGTTGGACCTTACATATTTTGTGTTGTATTGTTTCTTCTTGTCTCCAATGTAATGTAGTCCCTTTGATGATCATTGGAGTTGACTCCATGATCAGATAGCTCTGACAGAAGCTAAAGTGTCACTTAAGACAACTTTTCCCTTTAAAATCATATTGATGTGGACATTTTTTCTAGAAAAATCTATTGGCGAAGTTAGAATTAATCCCATAAAACAAAACAAAAAGATAAATTTTTCCTTCAAAAAAATTTATTATGTACAGTATATATTCTTTAATTAGTTGTTTTTAATACAGGACTTTTAACTTCTGTATAGAATTTTATACATATGTGCGATTGTTGCTTTATTACAGAGTTTCAAATTTAAATGTGTTAGAAAAAAATTTCTCTTTGTGTATTTTGGGAGTTTTTCATTGGTCCCTTCAACTTTGAATTATCGAGAGTCGACTTATATCAAGTTTAATTTCATTCCATGCTTTTATTAGCTACTCACACACTTCTTCAAAACTGGCAGGATGCATTTTGTCTCCTTTTGAAAATGTGTTTTAACTTTCTAACATCTATGGATTCGACTGTCTTTTTAAATTTTCTTTGAATGTTTTATTGATACACACATAGCTGTACTAATTTCCTTAAGATAAAAAAAACATAGCTTTATATACTTAGAATTGAAAACGTACACTTTAAGATCAAATATAACAAAATGACATTTGGAAAAAAATGGAAAGGTCTAACTCTCTTTTGACTCTACTAGAATTTATGAAAGTAATTAAACTGGAATTTCCAACATTTGTATTCAACATTTAATGTGTATGTCTCTCTTTTATGGAAAATTGTGGCTTTATGTATACTTGATTTATCCAAAAAAATAAAAGTGTAGCAACGCGTAAACTCAACATAAAGGGAAAGAAAAAATATTTTATGCTTGCTTAAAATCCCCATAATTTATTTCTGGGTATTCTGTATCATTATAGCTAATTTAAAATGTATGTGGTGTATTCATGTAGATCCTTCTCTTAACTTAGAACACAAGCCAATTCATCATTACCTGGATAATGCCTATGTCAATGTCATTGATACCAGTTTCTAAATAATTATTTTATATCTGATATTTTATTCTTCTCAAACAACAATTAACTAGAGAACATTCTAGAAAATAAAAGGATGAAATTTTATATAAATTTCAAATATATATAGTATATTGAATTTTTAACAGACACAGATATAAAGGTATATCTTTAATAAAATTATGAGTTAAAAACAATCTCTCGCGTATTTATTAACTTTCAGTGGTGTATATGATCCAAAATAAACTTAATTATAAGAAGTTAAAAATATTTTAATGATTATATATTCTTTAATCTCACATATTACAAAATCAATAATTAATTTTCCAAGTTTAAAAACTGAATTCTTTTCCAGTAGATTAATAGCCAATTTTTTTTAAAAAAAAATGGTAGCAATGCTATGATTTGATCATTCAGATATTCGTTTTTTTGCTAAAGAAGTTTTAAAACTTTGATGAATATGTATCAAGTCATATTAGCTTGGTGTTAATCATCAAATACATGGATAAAAAAAATAGATCTTTTCAGACCTATTTCTATCTCAGTCTAATTAAAACTTTGTTTCAAAATCTGCGGGTTATATGGTGTGTAAGTTAGAAAAATGAAATTCTTTTCATTTCTGTGCATTGAAAAAATAAAGTATGACAGCATTCTTATATAAATAAAGGTTCGTATGCAAATGAGACCAATGGACTTAAGGGTAACTTCAAATTGCTTCGGTAATAGCCATCCAAATCATTGAGGTAAGAAAAAAAATTCTCATTAATTTTAAAATTCACTCGATTGAAGATATAAATGTGTATTTTGGCAGGATCTAAAAAAAAAAAGCTTTAAAATGTATTCAGAAATAGTTTGTTTTATTCATAGCTTATCACATAACACTTAAAAGCAATAATGAAGTTACTGGAGACGGACACATTATACTTTTAATACTGGCGTAGCTAGTCCCATGGGCCCTGTATCAAAAATTTCTTGGAGTTCTCGTTAAAATTTCACGATTTTTGCTGACATATTTTGAGGCCCAGTATCATTGATACGGGGGTGGTTACGCCCCTGACTTTTAACCACACTCAGCTAACGTCAGGGACGTATACAAAGGGTCTTCAACCATTCACCGTACAAAAGCATATTCAATTTCTAACAAAGATTACGCCCTGGTGCTTTCGTTTGTGTTTAAATATATCCCCCTACCCTATAAAAGAAGCCTGTATACGCCGCTGGCTGACGAGGATGATACCAAAGCTAGCATCTCATTCTCAATTCGCAGTATGCAAATATGAGGATTTCGGGACCCGCCCGACATAGGTTTCAACCTTGTTGAACAATACATTAGAGCACATGATCTCTGTTGAGATCTTAATCTCCCATCTGGCAGAACTTTGGGGAGTTAGCTTTACTGTTATAACTTGCCCATTTGTGTTATTCTATTGGGGAGTTGATTCAAAAGACTTTAAGTAAGGTAAAATTAAAATTGTGCATTAGTAGTATCAGTAAAAGATTGTGGAAGCGGCATTGTTTGCGTGTGTTCTGTTGTTTGTATTATATTTTCCGTGCCGACAGTGCGAGCGCCCCGCTGAAGTGATTGTCTCGTCGCAGTGGCATGGTTTTCGTATCGGGTCGGCCGCTCAAACAACCGGTTGGTCCTTTTCCGCCGCTCCCCCGGGTAAAGGCGGTATCACGTATATTTTCCGTGCAATTTTTTGACCCAACTTTTCGCCGAATCTGAGGGGGAAGGGTTACCGTAAGCAAAACGACATGCTCTGACGTCAGCCACGCTCTTTCTCCACACTGAAACATTACTCACTGATTTTTCTGCTTCGAAAACGACCATCCAGTATTATTTCTTTTATTTCGTTCACGCTTTTGTTAATGGTGGTAAACATAAATGGAGCGATATTCTGTTCAAAATATTATACACCGTTAAAATATTGTACACTATTAAAATATTATACGCCATATCTGATGTGTTTGATGCGAAGCTACCACCGTTACCGCCATCTTGATTATGACGTAGGACGCCAAAGAACCCCATTGGCTGGAATTTCAAGCAGCTCACTGGCAAAAAGTTGTTCGGAAGCCATCGCTATAGCAACACAGTAAAAATTGCACGAATTCGACCAAAAATTGCACCAAACGTGTACGTGTGATAAGGCCTTAAGAATGACCGCCGAAAGTGGCCGTGTTTGGAAGGTTTCATGAGTGAGAGTTGGTTGTCCAATCAGGAGCCAGCCTCTCAGAGAGAGGCGGGTCTAGTTAAAAGCTAGCCTAGAAGTCGAGAGAAATTGAAATGTAAGTTTGGTTAAAAGGAAGTTCATGCTAAAGTAAGATATTTTTGGGTCTCTTAAAGTTAGGATCAAGAGTATAGGTTTCTATTTTTCTTAAAGAACTGTTGTCTAGGTTATTAAAGAATTTTATTGAGATTTTCTGGAAGGTTTCCCGGAGGGTTTTGAGGCGCACAGCGAATCTAAGATTCCTGTTCCTCATAAACCACCGGGCATTTGTTAGTTTTCTTATTATTACATTTTGGGATTTTTCTAGTATTTTAATAGTTGATTGAGCGGCATGACTCCAAATTGGGCAAGTGTATGGGACGACTGGTCTGATAATAGAGGTATAGATAAGCACTCTATTTCTTAAGGTCAAAGGCGACTTCCGGGGGAAATAAGGGATTAATTTACTCGCTATCGCCCGGAAGTTGTTTTTAATGTAACTAACGGGAAGTTTGAAATTTAAGTGAGCGTCTAGAATGACGCCTAGGTACTTAGTCGACCCGGACCAGGGGACCGGGTGGTTTTGTACGTGTACTGTCGATGGTTTCTGAAATTTTTTGTTGGCGGAGAGGAAGACTGCTTCCGTCTTGGTAGCGTTGAGGCATATTTCCACTTGTTGTACCAGTCCGCCAAGTGACGGTTGGCGCCCCTGTTAAACAGTGATATTATTGGAATCGAGGTTCAAACCTTCAATTCTACTGAAAAACCAACAGCCATGACTACTAAACTACAGTTTACTAGTGATTGTTTTACACATATAACAGCAGCATCTTTTCCTATACATCAGTACTTCTCAAACTTTCAATATTGGCGACCTAATATTCAACCATAATTTTCATCGCCCCCCCCCCACCATACAAATAATATACTGAATTTAATAATACTATGCTTTGACACTAAAGCTACAATATAACTTTTTCTTGAGTGCCACCGGCGTATATAAACGTCTCGCTCAGCCAAAGCGTTAATTTCCCCAGACGTGTATATATATATATGTCTCCGAAATATGATCTTTTCTGTGCACTACTATCCATAAAATTATTGCGAAAGCTTTGGAATGCAATAAATGGACCTTGACAGTGATTGCGAAGGATTTCCTTATTTATTCCTCCTCCACCCTAGTACATCATACACGCTCGCCTACGTTGAAAACGGTGGGATTGGGGAGCGAATCGTGTATCTTTTGATCGGCAATCAAGGGATTAATTATAAATCGTACAAATTATCAAGATAAGTGTTAAATTTTGTACATAATTTTATATATGACAAACCCATTGGATCACTGTTGATTATTGAACTTGTTCTTTACTTTTAGTATTGTTAAATTAATTATAAAATACACTGTATAGTACTGAGATACATTTATAAAGTGTATTATATCAGTGCAGATGTTAATTTTATTTTTTATGTCAGAATGTATTTTGTCTACTTTCAGTAAATGAATATTTTTTAAAATAATCTTTTGCTTTCGATTTTTCGATATGTTCGCGCCCCATAGTTTGAGAAACGCTGCTATACATGTATTCCACTGGAAAACCTTATATGATTTATAAGTAGTCAAATAGAGATAAAATTTTAGATTGCTTTCAAATCGAGTGAAAAACTAATTTAATAGATTAGCAATACTGCGTTCATAGAAAGAGAGAAAGGTACATTCAGCACCGTATAATTTTACTATACTACCTCAAAGAGAAAATTATATAACCCAAAATATCAATTAATTTAGTTCCAAAAGTTAAATTAGTCTGTCACAGTGATCATAAATTTTGAGTGATAGCTCAAGAAATATTAAATTTTCCTGATTCAAGTATAATTGTGTGATAAAAAAAAAGTTTACTAAAAGTCGTGAATGATCAAAATTAAACTAATTTAGTAAAATCTTATGCTCTCCTACTTTCAGTTTAAGATGCCTCAACAAAGCATATCATGTTTATGCAATGTAAGCATTTTCTTTTAGTTAATTTGTAGTTTATGAGTACTTTTTGAATCAATGCATGTCTCATATTAACAGTTTCAGCAATTTTTTAAAAAATTTCCCCCTTTTCTGAAGATTTCTAATGATTTTTCTTTCAATAATATATCGGTCTCTATTCTGTCGCTTGCCATGAAATCACAAATTTTTCAAATCTTAAGTAAATCGTAAAATAAGCTTATAATTACTTAAAACATGATTTTGGGCAATTATTTTTCACAAAAAAAAAATACTTTCAACTGAATATATTACATTTTTCCAATAATTATGTGTCCTATTTAGATGTTTTTTGGCAAAGGCCTCGATTCTGCTTTCCCACCTTGTGTCTGATAAAGGCTTAATAATAAGTTTTACTTTATCTTTGACAATTTTCCAGCGTTTGCTGGAACTTGAAAATAGCAACAAAAAAAATCTTCTGAATAAAACTAAAAAAATGTTTTTGGCGTCACTGACGCATTAGATGTGTCTACCAATAACAGATTCCAGCTATGATAACCCCAAGGTGTGAAATATTCAAGTTTTAATTCCTCTGTTTATGCCTACCATATTTGCACCATTGTCGTATCCTTGTCCACGACACTTCTGAATATCTAAGTCATTTTTTTCTAGCTCTCCCAGTATTGCATTGGTTGAATATTTTCCAGTCATCGGTGAAATTTTCCAGTCGTCTAGTTCACAAATCGGATCAAGTTTTCTTCTATACTCCAACTGATGTGCTACAATATCTTAAGATGACCGACATTTGTTAAATTCTGCTACAGTCTCTAGTGCAGTCAAGAAATGTGTGTGTGTGTGCGTGCGTGCTTCTTTTATCTTACCAATCACTTCACTGGTAACTGTGTTTGACATGATTGTAATCAAACACAATTCATTTTGAATATCGGGGCTTAGATAACGGTGTGCAAGTCGTTTATTATTAATGCGATTTATGTGTTTTCGTAGCGTAGGATCATATTTATATATCAGTTTAAATAAGTATGAAGTTTCCAGAATTCGTATAGTGTCTTCGTCTATTTTGAGGGATTCTATGTGACCTCTTAACGCCAGACTATGATAGGCTAAGAAATTTATAGGATATATCAATTAATCTCTCAAAAAAAGTCTTTTTGAGATTCAAGAATTCGCCTTTCATTTTCTCGGTCTAATGTTTTCCGTCCTTTATTCCCTTCTCTAATATTATCCATTGGAATATATAGACCATATGTACTTTATTATTCTCATGTCTGTGTAAATACTACTTAAATCATTGCTTCTCAAACTTTAAATATTTGCGACCCAATATTCAACCATAACTCGCCCCCCTCCATACAATAATAAAGTGTGTGTGCATTGAATTCAGTAATACTATACTCTGAAGCTAAACCTACTGTACGTTTTTAACCTCTGAACTGCCACCAACGTATATAAACGTCTCGGTCAGTGTGTTAATTGCCCTGTACTTATATATACGTCTTTCCGAAGTACGATCTTTTCTGTGGACTTCTATCTATGAAATTTTTCCGAAAGTTTTGGAATCCAAATAAAAGGACATTGACAGTGTTTGGAAGGATTTACTTATTTTAGAGGATTTGCTTATTTATTCTTTTTCTATCCCCCCTCCCAATACACCACATACGCTCACCTACGTGCTAAGCAGAGGCATTGGGGAGCGAATGACGTAATTTTTAATCGGCATTTAAGAGATTTTTTATATAAACCGTACAAATTATCAAGATAAGTTTTAATTTTATATATGCGAGCCTATGGGGTCATTGGTAATTATTAAACTTGTTCTTAACTTAGTATTGTCAATTTTTAATTATAAAATACATATTGCGCAGTACTGATATATTTATAAGTGTATTATATCAATTTAAATATGTATTTTATTTTTTATTATGTCAGAATGCATTTTGTTTACTTTCAGATTATTGATTTTTTTTAAATAATCTTTTGTGTTCGACTTTTCAATATGCTCGTACCCCCATAGGAGGGGGGAGCCCCACAATTTGAAAAATGCTGACTTAAGTGCTTCTAATCACAGCATCTTACCTGTACCGTTAGAGTTTGTGAATTGCTAATAGTATGCATGGCAAACAGAAAATTTTACTTTTAGAACTTGAATAAACCAACCACAGGACCGCGTTGAGTTTCGCCATTATTTAGTTTTCTTGAGAGAAAAAAATGGAAAAGTGTCTATATAACCATCCTTTTTAGGATAATATTCATCACGGTTATTTAACTGCTGTGTGGGATCACTTTGAACTATATCATGACCAGTGAGCATCTGTCGTGGGAAACATCCACAAACCCGGGTCAAAACTGCAAAATGCTTGTTTCACTACGTCACTGGCATCTCTGTTCACAGGCGAAGATCTAATGTCAATCTCTTCTTCTTTATTGTGACTTGTGTTACTCAACGTGAACATGGAAATCTCAGCGTCAGATTATGATTTTCAAGCTTTTGATCTTATTTCTATTTCCGATTTTCGTCGTTCGTCATAAATAGTCGATGCATCTAGAGTAAATTCCAAATTCAACGGAGACTCGGATAGGGATAAATGTTGATGCGAAGTCGAAGGAACAGATTAATTTGATTCTGAGCTGCCAGATTCAATCTACTCGAGAAATTTCATCATACCTGTATACAGGGGCTCTAGGACCGGACAAGCCGGACCCTTGTCCAGGGCAGCAAATTTTAAGGGTGGCATTTGGATCACATTTGAAAAAAAAAATTTTTGTTTCAAAAAGTTTGATATATTTTCTGAAATATTATTGGGTATATGAATTTGGTATTTCATATAGCGTATCTTATTTTTTTAAATTTTGTACTCTGATATTTAATGATAGTTTTTTTTTATTGAGACTTGACGGGTTTGAGGCAGGAGTATATGTTAAAGCATGGAAATTAATATGTTTACACATCTTTCACTCGTAACTTTCTCCCCATCCCAGGAGTGAGGTCCCAACAGACATTCCTTTCACCCTTACGATGTCCGGTTTCAGCTATCCAAAAGGGGGCAAGGGTAATAAGAGGCCGAGGAGAGTAACAGGAGATGTTTTATTTTAGTTTTGAGTGTAGTTACTATAAGTTAAAAACAAACGCCTGGGATCCCCACCATTAGTAGACTATTTTTCTCTAACTTCACTAGTATTTAAATTATCTCTTTAATTCTTAAAATTTTTTAATCTTCATGACAACAGATGCAGCAAACTGCTAAGGTTAAGCCGAACCAAAGTCTACCCAAAAGTTCTATCAGGATAGGAGTTTAAGCTTCCCTGCGGAAAGCAGACACTCCAAGAAACATTCAACCATATAGACTATTTTTCAAAGAAATTGGCCTACTTAAATGGATAATTCCTTCTCTTACATTTCACATGATTGAAATAATAACAAGTAATTCTGTCCTTAATTTCGAATTATTTTGAATTTTTTAAAACTTAAGATTATATATATATATATATTCGAAAAGAGAGAGATATAGAAAGAGAGAGACGGCATTGGAGATAGGGGGGCAGCCTTTTCCATTTTTGTCCGGGGCGGCAAAACTGCTAGAGCCGACCCTGCTGTATAATATAGTGTACAAGACCACAGTAGGCATTTAAGGTACTATTTATTACAGCAGCATAGGATACCTGATGCTTCACATACTACACCGAAATGGCGTCCTTTTACAAGTTTACATAATATGAACAAGGTTTTAGTACATGTGGCGCCATCTATTAAATAGACTAAAAACTAATATCTAACAACCTGAACTTTAAACCTGGTTGGATACAACTCTTTCTTCTTTTCTTTTCTCTGCCCCTGTGTGATTCCCATTCCATAATTTCCCCTTATCTTTATCTCTATTAGTGCCTAAGCTTGGCATGATTGATAGTTTATGAAAAATGCCCAGTACCACTATTATTTATTCTCTCACCAAATACTTTTAAAATTTATAATATGGTACCGAAACATGAAGGGAGACTGCGGCTGCATGCGATACTTTAGGTGGCTTTCTAATGATGGGAAGTCCCGAGCTATATGCTTCGTCTTTGACCCGAGACTCCCCGCGATAGCAGCTAGATGAAATATGAACGAATGAGTGGAAACGACAAAGTTGAGAAAATGGAAAGCAATATTTTCCACGAATTATTTATTCATATGCTTTCATGCACCGATATAAATAGTATATCTTTTTAAAGAAGTCGATGTATCAATTTTTCAGGATTCTTGTGGCGAAAAACAGATGGAGTTGATAATTTTCTAATTTTTTAATTATAAAAATCCCTGTGGCGCTCACTTTTGGATTTTCCTTACTTTTTGTTTAATTTATTTCGACTTTGAGGTGCGAGGCCCTATGCACCGCGAGGCCATGGGCAGTGGCCCACGCCTTACGCCGTCTTTGTACAGGACCTTATAAAAATAATACTTCAACAATGTAAAATCATATTATTAAACGTAAATATAAATTTTTTTGGTTCAATGCATTATTATTTTGTAAACTGTATACTTAATTTAGTGTTTTAGATGTGAATTCTTACTGCTCTTTAAACGTTATACCAGATATGATGAAACTGTCAGAATTCATAATTATGAAAATATTGGCTTAGAGTTTTGATAGCTGAGAGTTAAGTAACTCACAAATAATTCAGTTATACTTAAAATGGACGCTCTAAATTCGAAATGATATCACTGGAGTATCTAGTCCTAAGTGGGCCCTGTATCGAATTTCGAAGAACGCTCTTTTTTGTGGCCCCTTAACATATTAAGATTTGTTTGTGTACATATGTTGGGACCCCTGTAGCTTGCGGACTCCGTATCATTGATGCCCCTGAATTATATTAACAATTTTGGAATTTTATTTCTGTATCAGCCGTCTCTCCATTGATTGGTCAATATTTTGCTCATATTCTTAACGTCAAATTCAGAGCTTTTAGCACAAGTCTCAAAACATTGTTTACGAAAATGGTGACAGTGCGTGTATTACTTCGGGTTTTAATTTCAAGTAGTTAGAAATTTTAAAATTTTAAGAATAGTTGCGAAAAAATTTTTTACTTAACTTGCACTCCGCTATCTATGGCTTCAAAAAACATTAATTTTTAAAAATACTAGACTTGATTATGGATTCAAATGATTCTCGAGTACCTGTTGATGAATTTAATGCTGCTCTTTGGAAAAGATATCACTGCGGAAAAATTCGAAATGTCTATCCTTTAATAAAATACAATGATATCATTGAAAAAATAAAATCTATTGAAGAAAATCCACCCTGTAATACCCCGGGAGAGTATTATTTGTTACGTAAATTTATTGTTGTTAATGTTAATGGGAAAGAGCGGTTATCCTGCAAACCAGAAAATTGTGTTGCATCAGAAAATAATCAAGAACACGGTGTTTCTCCAAAATTTTATGTAGCCTTAGAAGAAATTTATGGTTTCTTGAACGAGGCACATAAGTGGGTAAAACATGGCTGTAGAGACAGGATAGTTCGCAAATTACAAAGTCAGGGAATTGTTAATGTAACTAGAGAAACTGTGGAGCTGTTTCTTTCTTTTTGTAAACTGTGTAGGCCAGGAAAAAATTCGGTATCTCGAAGGACGGGATCTAAAGCAATTATTTCTAATAATCATATGATAAAAAGTAATGATAGTCCATTAAATAATGAAAATGGACAAGATAAATCCATTCCAAAAAAATTAGCATTCATTGATTCAAGAGTTGAAGTTAATCAAGATCGATCCCTTCATTCTGTTTGGACACTTACTAGAGGCTTTGTTGATTTAATTGATTATAGTTTTAGACCAGATGGGGACTATAGATATGTTTTTGTATACATGGATGTTCAAACATGTTTATGTGCTCTATATCCAGTAAGGTGTAAATGTACGTCTGAAATTGTTTCTCACCTTCTAAGTGTATTTACATTATTGGGTCCACCTCAAGTTTTACACAGTAATTTTGAGAATAAATTTCTATGCACTGTTATTCAAGAGCTGAAACTATCTCTACCAGAACTTGTTTTGGTTTCAGGTTCAACAAACTATTCTGAAGTTCAAGAAGTTGCTCAGAACTGTATTCAAGAAGTAGATTCAATGTTGAAAGAATGGTTGTTTAAAAATAATTCGAACCATTGGAGCTATGGATTAAAATTAGTGCAACTGAAAAAAAATACAAAGACTCCGGGCAACAGTATGAAATCATCTTATGAATGCTTTTTTGGACGTTCTTTCAATTTTGGTCTTAATCCTGCAGTTGATATTAATGAATTGAAGAAAGCTGATAAAGAAGAAAACTTGTTGAGTCTTATAAATGAACATAATTCTTCCTTAGTAAGATTCTTAGCATATTTTTAATCATAATTTATGTAATATGTTATGTGCTTAGAAAAGGAACCTTTAAAGTTACAGTGAAAAAGACTGTTCTTAATTCTTCAGAAATTTTTGGTGATTGATGCAGAGTTCTAGCTATTCCTTCATTAGGAGAAATAATGGTGTGCCTCTTTTTTTTCTTGGCAACAGAAATCTCCTTGTTGAGTGATTTCCATGCTTAATATTTTCACTGTAGCTCTTCTGGGAAACTTTTTCAAGCTAAAGGCTATATGTAATTCCATCGGGTGCCCTTTAAAATGTATATTAATGAGATTTATAAAATAATTAGTGAAGACACCATATATATAAACTTTTGACAAGGTCAACTTTTTTTTAAAAAAATTGTTAGTTCCTTTATTGTTTTTTTAAAATTTTATCTTTGTATCTCTTACCTGGAAAACTAAGTTTGGTTATGAGGCTTTTAAAGTGGGATTTATCATTAATTTTATATGCACCATATTTAGATATCACTGTTTTAGCTATATATACTACTATCTTACTCCAAAAGCTGTTCATATACCTCTTGATAAACTTCTGTTTAAGCAGAAAGTTATGTATACCACAGTTTTACTTTTGATGGTAAAAGTGCTTACCTATCTGGTTAAACTATACACTAATATGAACATTGCAGATATTTTGATTGAGATCTTACATTTGGATTAAATCAAAATAAATATTTATTGACTTCACATTAGCCTTTATTACTTTTAAGTAATACTATTTTTGTTGATGATTTAGTCAAAATTCAATTTGGTTTAGAAGACTACTCTTGTCTTAAAAACCACATGCAGCATGTAAGCTGCTTGAATTGTATTTGTGGCTCATGCTGTAACCTAATAAGAAATTAAGAATTAGAATTAATTGCATAATTCTTTTTATGTCTTTTATGATTCAGTCCATTTAAAAGCAATTACAGCTATTCTTCCTTTAAGACCAAAGTGAACGAAAAGGACCTAGACCAAGGGTGTCGAACTGAAAGGCTAACTTGGGCCAAACAAACAAGATTTAACTTTAGGTGGCACACAAAAAAAAATCAATTCTCATAAAAAAGTAATTTTATTTCAAATAATGCATTATAATAAACATAAATAAAAGAACAAGACAAATTTAGTGTTTACGTACTGACACTTTTTTTACGTCCCTTCCCTGCTACTACCTTTACTATTTTGAGAGAAATTTCGATATTTATTTATGTATTATTTTGTGCCGATATGCTGGTCGGGCTGCAAAATAGTTCATTGTAGGAGCCGTGAGTTTGACACCCCTGACCTATACCTACGAGTCTTTATAAATTTCATTCTACCAAATGTATTTTGTTTTCATATTTATTTTATTGCTTATATTAATATAGCAAGGATTATATTAAAATGTTTTTTCTTATTTTAATACAAGTAACATTTTAATAAAAAAATCATGAAGAAATTCACTAAAATTAATTCCTTTATATACATAAAGTATGATTTTCTAAGCAGCTTAGTAGAAATAAGGGAACTTTATTATTAACATCACTGCAGCCAAATTTGCACCATGCAAATTGCTTCATTTTCCATAAAAATCTAACCGATAGTTTTTTTCCAAGTAAAACACAAAATAATTTACTTATTGTTTTGATATCATGGTGCAAATTTTGTTGTAGTGGCGTTAATATGCACGTACCACAATGGGGCTAAAATAAGGTTTTTTTTTTAATCTGCTTTACAACATATTTGTTGATGTTATCATAATTTAATTTTACATATATTTAGTTGAAATTTTGAGCAGCTTCAGTATTCGGATTTGCTCCAAAATTCAAGAGAAAGTGAAATACATTTCAACTACCAGAAGCCATCAATCATGTTGTTATAAATTAACCTTTGATATCTAAAATATTTTTTTCTCCCTTTCTTTTTAGAATGGCCTTCCTTCTTCACCACAATCTTGTGAGTGTTTGCAAGTTTCTTTGGATCCAAAAATTTGTTCATTAGTTCAAAATCATGTGCCTTCTGAAATGATTGGATCAGAAGTAAGTGTTTAGATTTTATTATGAATAGGATTAACAATGAATACCAAGTTCATTCTTGTGGAAGGGGGTTCTAGACAATTCACCCTTTTTTGGCCTCGCATCTTGTCTTCTCCCATATGTTCTGTGCCCTACTTGATTCCTATTACTAATAATTCACATGCACTTTTCTTATATTTGTTTTTGCCAAATATAAAATAGCTTTGATTAAATTCAGAATATATTTTAAGGCAGAAATATATATCAATTTTCATTAAAATATGCTGCGTTATCCCGTTCAGGACCATGTGATCAAGGTCCATTAATGCCACATTTGTCAAAATCAGTGAGGAATGCCTCGTGCTCTTCCCCTGTTAGATCTTAGATGTGCAGGTAGAAAAATTAATCGTATTTGTAAACCAAATCTTGCTATATACAAGGTTTAGTAATGACTTGTTTGATTACATATACACTGCAAACAAATAATAATTTGGAACTAGTTTGTTATCCTGGGTCTACGCACCAAACGCTGCTTGGGGCGATAAAGAATCACGCCAAGCAGCGCTTGTCTTAGGAATGGAATCCAAGATGGTGGTAAGCAATCACCAGGAAAATAATTTTAAAGAACTTTTGAAACACAGTAAAATGTATTTCGAATGAAGAATGTAGGAAGAGATTGAGAATAACCAAGAAAAAAAAAGGTGAATATCAATATAATCTAAAAAATATTTACTAATAGTAATATTATGCAATATATAATAAATGATCTTATAATATAATTTTATAGTAATTATAAAAATAGAGTAACCACATCGTATTGTTATAAGAAGCGTACATAAGAATACTTATTTAACACAATAATTATAAATAAATAACAAAAAAATAATTGTGAATATACATCATAATAAATAAATAACGAATATAAAATGATCATCACAAAAATAATAATTGTATTTTTATATTTTTTTGTAAAAAAAATTACATAAAGTTTATTAAAAATCATAATGAATATCAAATAAAGAGTACTGCAAATGTGCAATGTTCCAAAAACTGCAAGTTCCTTCAACGAATTCTATCCAACAAGGAATGTTAAAAAAACATTTTTAAAAAGTGAAATAAAATGAAAATAGACGATATATATTTATAGCAATAGTTAAAAGTGCAACACTCATTCTTTAAAAAATAAAATATCCTAGTACTCAATATATTAGAAATATCCATATTCGAAAATAGCACAAAATAAAACAGAAGATTTTTATTTTGAAAGATACAGCAAATGCAATAAAAATGGTTAAATTGTTTAAGAAATTGAATTAAAATTGTCTGAAATTAATAGGGTTACCATGAGAAAAAGCCAATAGAAATTATTTCTAATATATGTTATCTCCATGGCAACCACATTGCCATATGTTAAAAATATCAAGGTAATCATATTGTAATGTTATCGCCCATATTGGCGAACATAAACACAACTTAGCGCGTAGACCCAGGATATCAACCTAGCACCCAATAATTTATTTTCATATTCCCTTTGCTAATCCTAAACAGGTTATAACTAACCCTCCGGCCAGAACATCAATTTTTTGCCACTCGGAGCAATATTCATCTGACAGACGGGTATGCAATTTTTTTTTTGAATTTTATTACCTTAAAGACTGTTTCAAATGTCCTTATCGCTCATGAAATTGAGTATGGCTCAAATAAGTTTTGTGGGGTTAAATCAAGCACAGCTTTTTTTTTCAAAATATATACATTAGACCAGCAATACTCAACCTGCTGCCCATCAAGTTTTTTTAAGTGGCCCGGTCATGGCCCATTGCTCTAAGAAATTCACTTATTTAAGAAAATTGTATTAAAAATTTGGGAGGAAATTCTTTGTTAAAAAATAAAATATATCAATTTTACTGTTGATGTCATATGTGTGGGTACGAATTGATATTTTGTTCTGATCAGTGATATTTATAATAGACATCAGTGGAGTAGCAACCATTTTATGAGTGGAGCTAATTTTTAACTATCTTTCATATCTTGCAAGCAAAAAATATCTAAAAAAAATAGATTGTTTCAAAATGATTGGGAAATTGACTATTTTGTAGTGAAAAATAAGCACGGTTCAGTAGCTGTTTGATCTGTCACGAAAGTGTATTTAAAAAATACAAATAAACAGGAATCATTCAGTGACACTTTCTTCGTACATCTCTTTCAAGAGGTGATAAATAGGCTTTCTTGAAAAATCTTGGCAACAGCAACAAAGTGTTTTGCCAGCGGTAATATCACAGGAGTAACAAAGACATCCTTTGAAGTTTGTTGTATTATTGGTAATCATATGAAACTGTTTACTAATGCAGATATTGTGAAGGAGTGTTTCTTGAGTGCTTCTAATTAAGTGCTAGTGACAAATGTAAAAAATAATTAAAAAAGCAAATTAGGAGTTATAATATTTTGATCAATTTTCCACATGTTAAATTTCCAATGTTATCTTGATCTTAAAGCATTCCCCCCCCCTCCTCTACCTCATTTATCCTCATGTTGTGGCCTGCGTGAAATAACTAACATGCATGTGGCCCTCATGAAATAGCTGACATATGTATGCGTCCCAGCAGGAAAAAAAGGCTGAGTACAATTAGACAATTTAGTTAAAAACATGAAACATTTAAATGAAAATACAATTTTTAACATTTAAGTCTTTATGAGGCACACTATATTAATATATTTTTATCACTAGAATTCTGACTAGTATTTTTATAAACGCAGATTAGAAATTATTTATATTCATGTAAAAGTAATTAAAAATAATATCACACACACAAAAATGAAAAAACCACATAGGAACAAAAGTAATGCAGAAGTAAAACTAACAATGCATAAAATTGTAGGAACAACAGTAAACATAACATTTTTATAGAATACAAATATCACATGTTTTTTTTTTTTTTTGTCTGTTCCAAGCAAATAGGAGCTCCACATTTGACTCATTTATATGACATAATTTTTTTTTTTTTTTGTAGGGACAAAAAAGGCAACTAAGCTTGCTCCATTATTATTTTGATTTGATGGAATTTGTGCAGATTCATGGCTGCCATCTATAATAATCATAAATAATAAAAAAAATGCAAATTAAAATATTATAAAATAAATATTGTTGATAATAAGGAACATCCGTCTGCGAAGCAGGGCACTAAAATATACGTATGGAGGAATATCCGTCTGATAGACAGTGATAGATAAGAAAAAGTGCACATACTGTGAGTTGAAAAAAAATCCCCATGTACCACCATGTATTCCTCTCGCTGGGTACAGTTCAACTGAAAACGTCAAGGCAGCCTACTCCAAAAATCACACCACAGAGTTATCTACAGGCAACAAAGCAAATCATCCCCACCTGTGATTCAGATGTTCTGGACAGAGAATTAAAATATCTGTGTTTATTGTTTCTAAAATTTAAAAATATTTTAAGTGGAGAATTCATTTAGCTTCATGCTATTGGAATCAAATTGCAGGACACATTTTATAATAGTAAAAGAAAAGACAGGGCAGCCTTTCTCCCCAAATTAAGGTTAAATAACTCAATTGTTGAAAAAATCTCCCATCCCAAATACCTTGGCTTAACGCTAGATGCGGAACTGAGGTTTACCAAGCATATACAGAATGTTTCGCAAAAGGCTTTAAAGAAGCTCAATATTCTTTGAAATCTTTGTGGTTCGACTTGGGGTTCTAAACCAAATACACTCCTAAACACCTACACTGCACTTATAAGACCAATCCTCGAATATGCAGCACCCGTTTGGGCTCCATCAGCTACTACCTCAACAGAGAAAATCGACTCTCTTCAGTATAGGGCGTCCAAAATTATCATCGGAGCTGTGTCCTCGACAAATAATGTGACAGCTGAGAATGAGTGTGGCCTGCCATCATTGAAAGGCAGGAGGAAACTTGCCACCATTAAATTTACAAACAAAATCAGAAGCTGTGGTGAACAACATATTTCTAACGTCACTTTTCACTCCTGGACAGCTAAGAATAGGCTGAAGAGATCTTCAACACTTCAGTTTGATAAAGACATCAGAAACAACATTAACTTGAATCACACAAGCCTTGACATCTTTCAAGAACCTTGCTTTCCAGTCAAACCACCTCCCTCTGCCAAAATATTTTTAGACCTTCTTGAGCCTTGCACGAAAAAGGAATCTAAGGACACAGTTAAAAGGAAGGGCATGGACACAATTATCAGTCTTATGAGGCCTCGTTTAGTAATTGCCTACACTGACGGTTCTTCAGACTCAGAGTGCAATAGGGGTGGATCTGGTGTCTTATATACCCAGATAATACAACTTCAAAGCACAAGGTCTCCACAGGGCAAATTGCTTCCAACTTCACGTGTGAGCTCATAGCAATTAGGCAGCCCTAGATATTTACCTTACATGGACAGATATCGCTAATTCCGACAGCATCATTGTTCTCTCCGATTTTAGATCTGCTCTTGAGGCCATCATGAAAGGAAAAATGGGACTCACCCAAGAAATCAATTCACTTTTACTTTCCATTGGTGCATTGGGCAAATCATGCACCCTCCAGTGGATTCCGGCCCATGTTGACATCGAAGCGAACGAGATGGCCGATTTCCTTGCCAATGAAGCCAGAACCCTTGAACCCGTAACTTCTTCGACTACGGTCTTTGATGTCAACGCAGTCGCAAAACAAAAGCTCTGCTCAAACCTACGAAAAAAATTCTTGTTGCCAGAAAAATTACAACAACAATAACCAGACTAAGGACAAAACATTTTAAGGGCATGAAGATTCTGCCTGATGGATCCAAATCATATGTGAAATGCAGGCACTACCCAGGCAAGCAACTGGATCCCAAACATCTTTTTAACTGTCCTTCCATTGTTGGTGCCCTTTTTAAAATAGACAATAACTACAGCATGGACATCCTATACTCGGATCGTGCCATGGATGTTGCCACGGCAGTTATGGCACGACCTTTGGCAATATTTGACTCATTTCTATACCTTTATTTTGTTATATACACCTTTGCACTTTGTCATACACGACAACAACAAAAGAAAAGATCGATGTGTATATAAACAAGTTATATTAAAATAATTGCTCTTTATAAGATAAAGATCAAAATGAAGTATTGTTGGAGCAAAAAAATATATAACATTAATTTTCTGTCAATTTTTTTATTTTTTAGCTTTTAATTTACTATTTCTTTTATAATATTCAACCATTGATTCTTAAAGTGGAAGATAATTGCTCAAATAGTACATATATTATGCTTTTTATAATTTACACTAAAAATAGTAGTTCACATATTTAATGGTAGGAGTTGCAAGGCTCCACAAGAACCCTTGGTCTAGAGCTAATACACATGTAATTTTGAATCTTGTACAGATCTGTTGTGATATAGTCTATATAAGCCAGTAACAACCTCCGCACCATGGTGATCATTTTGGTGTAGTGGTTAAATTACTCGGCTTCAGACCCAAAGATCCCGGGTTCTATCCTTAGGATAAAAAACGCGCCACTTCAGATCTCATAATTGTATAGAAATGACAGATTGTGATTCCTGCCCACATTGTGATCATGACATATACATGACTGGATATCATCTCAATATACGCCCTGCTGTTCTAAACTGGTTTTTTTTAAAGTGTTATTGACTATGCATTTGGTGATTATTTTTATCATTCTTCACTGTATTGGGCTGCTTGTTGGTTTATGATCGAAAGGTCAACGATTGAGAATATATTTATGTATGGTCAAATTTCAGAATAATAGTGAACTAAATTTTGTTTCATAATTCATTAGTTTTATTAATTTCTTCTTTTATTGAGAATCGCTTTATTTTTATTACATTGCTGTAAAGATTATTCATTTAGTATCTTTCATGTGTTTTTAAATAAAATCAGATATAAATCTTTGTCTTCAACATTTGAATTTCATTGTTTAAAAAAAAATTTTGATTTTTTACCTATATTTTTTTTAGACTTAAGAAAGACTGTGAGAGGATGCACATTTTTTCAATGTATGCAGTTTATATGTCAATTTTTAATTTTGTAAAATAGTAAAAAGACATTTTCACATCATGTTTTTTTTTTTTTTTTTAATTTAGTAGTACATGTGATTTTATTTGTTAAAATATTGTTTGGCTTTTTTTTAATCTGAAATTTCTAAGTTAGTATTTAAGTTTAATATTGCCAACCTAGAGTATTATTATTTTATTACAGAATGAACAAAATCTTTCACCAGTAATTAAATCTGAACCTGTTTCGGATACAGAAACTCCAATTGTTAATGGTTTTGAACAAAGTGAATCATCAAATGACAGTTGTGTTTCATCAAACTTAGGAAATTTAGAAGTGAGTAATTTACTCTCTTTGTATTACTTAAATGCAAGTATGAATTATTTAATTTTCTTTTATTTATAAATTTCTAATTTTACATATAATTGCAATTAGTTTTAATGTCTTTTGTTTTGTTGCTAAGTTATGTTTTTTAACAAAGCATTTGCTATGTTAATAAGATTTTACAAAATCTTATAATTAGGTATTGCATTTTTTCCCCATCATTTGATGAATTAATCTATTGAATAACTTGGAAAAAGGTTATCACAAGCATGCCATTTAAACTAATTTTCTCTTGTGTAGCATTTCTCAATTTTTTAAACAACCTATCTTTACTACTCCTACTTCACATGCATAGTTAATATTTACATGTATGGGCACAGTAATTGTACTTAAATGCAGACATTTTTATATTTACCAATTATGAAAAATTGTGGAAATTCTACCCATTTAATTTTTTTAAAAATATAAGCACCTTTAAACAAACCCTCAGGGTTGTTTGATATTACTCATTAATTTCAAATCTGTATTGAAAGATTGCAAATACAGTCTCAAACCTAAACTTAGTCTAGAGAATCTTTTAAAAAACTTGGTTTTTAGGAAATCAATCGCTTCTGGAATAATGCTCCGTAAGAATTCATTTTTATTTTCCAGTGCAAGCATTATTATAATACTAGCTGCATGGCCCGGCGTTGCACGGGCTTCTTCAAGTGTATAGATATTTTTGCCTCTTAACATTTCCCCTTCCTGTCTCGGTATAAGCACTCTTCCTGGTGTGTTTGTGATTTTCATATTAATATTTCATTAAAATACCTTTTTTTGAAATATTATTTTACATCCATATGTAGCTGCATGGTCCGGCATTGCACAGGATTTTTCTTGTGTATAACTGTTCTTGTTATTCTGTTTCTCACATACACAATTAATATGTTTGCCTACGTACTCTCCAAAAGTTGTATTTCCGCACATGCAACATAAGCCCTCAAATTCTTGAAATCTGTGGTAGACTTACTACCATTAATTATTATTGGCAGGGGTCGATTTTGAGAGTTATTTTAAAAAGAAAGAGTTATTTTATAAAGGTAAA
The DNA here is from genome assembly GCA_019973975.1 of Trichonephila clavata. Lineage (NCBI taxonomy): Eukaryota > Metazoa > Arthropoda > Arachnida > Araneae > Nephilidae > Trichonephila > Trichonephila clavata. Next base: position 85,807 of record BMAO01029748.1, on the reverse strand, counting down.
AAATTTACCAATATATGCTTAAAAAACAGTTTTATCTCTTTTCGGAATTTAAATTTAAAAAAAAAAAAAAAGATATTTTAGTTTTAGAAATTGTGTTTTTAATTTAAAAAAAAAACATTTCAAATAAATCATATATCAAAAGCAGTTATTTTTCAATCAAAGTGAAGGAATCAGTCAATAAAATTCCAGTAAGTACTGAAAACTGGATTTTGACCATATGCAATTGTAAAACTATGATTTCAAGGATATATTTCACGTTAATCACATGTTGAAAACTTTTTTTTTAAATCTGTGAATGCATTAAATCAAAAAAGCTACGTCACAAAATTTCAGTTTGCCTTAAATCTATTTTCAGCGCCATATTATGTAATTGTGTCATATGTTATGTCTGCATGGCCCAATGCTGCACGGGCTGTTTCGAGTGTATAATTTTTTGAAAATGGAAACTTCTTCCTCGGTTGTGTGTGATTTCTATATTTTGTCATTAAAATTCCCTTTTTCGCAATTTGTTCCATATCTTTGTCCCGTCAGACGGGTCTGTGTTCCCTCCATTTAGCCCGGTGTTGCACAGGATTATAACATTATCTCAATGGAAATTTCCTTTTTCCTTCTTGATGCCAGCATTTCTGGGTGCGGGTGTATGCAAGATGTGAATGATTTCTATACTTATGTCATTAAAATTATCTTTTCCAAAATATCTCCAACTTCTTTTCCTTTACAGATAAGTTTCTTTTTCCTCGGTTTAGCCCGGTGTTACACAGGCCTTTTCATGTGTATAAAACTCTTTTTCAGTCCTTTTTCCCTCAGTGATAAGATCTTTCTTTATATTTCGATTTTTAATTTACAAAACTAATCTAGTTTTATCCACAAGAAAACAGACAATGTACATTATTATTATTAAATAATTCATTTTGTAATAAATAATATAAATAAATAACAATTTAGTTTTTTTTTTAAATATAAATTTAATCCCTTTTTTATTAAATAATGAATGAAAAATGACTGCCTATTTCTGGATGTTTGGTTATTTGATTAAAAATATGTAACTATAAAAAAGAAGTATGGGAGAGTAAACCTAGACACGTACATTTGCTTGAATTCACTGCATAAAAACATTCAAAATGAAAATAATACTGTCAAATAAAAACATTTTAGCATTTTCTTATATTTTTAATGTTTTTCACACTAAATTTTTTTTTAAATAAAGAAAACTGTTGTGGTGTATCAGAAAGTAGTCTTTCTGAATATGCTCCATAAGCCTCACACACACATACACAAACTGGTCAATTCTGTCGTAGGTTACTGGCATTTGGTGACTTTAGCAATTTTTAGTTGCATTTTTATGGCTCATTGAAATGGAAAAGTGCTTTTTTAAAACTATTTTATGTGGAAAAAAGCATAAAAATGGAAACAATTTTCAAAATTATGAAATTTCCTAAATTTTTAGAATAATTTTTACAATATTTCATCTCAGTCTAACTTGGCAGCGTCGAGAAATGTATATACAATTTACCAATCTACTTTAATAATAGTCATGAAACTTTATTTTTTTTTGTTTGCAATTTAAATCCAAGAAAATCTATAGGAATGTGTAAAAAATGTAAAACATTATAGAAATTGGGATTTTAATAATACATTTCAAGTTAATCACCTGTTAAAAGCATTTATTTTTTAAACAGAGTGAGTTAATTCAATCAATAGAGCAATGTGATGAAATTCCAAGTTTGCCTGAAAACCGATTTTCGACGCCTGCTTTTGTCACTGTTGTGTAACAATAACATTGCTGCAACAATGGAGACAAATCAAAATTTGCACCAAAAAACGTTTTTTTTTGGAGGTTTTTAATTGATATCTTTTCAACTAATTACAATATTGGAATAAAAAGAGTCAATACGGATTCCCCGGATCATTCCCGATCTTTTGGAACCTTCCGCAAGTTTCTGCGTGGTGTGGTTCGTGAGAAGATAGACGCACATAGATAGATAGATAGGTACATACGTTTGTTTACCTTCGGATTTTAATAGTGTAGACTAGCTTTCATGGCCCAGCGTTGCACAGGCATTTATGAGTGTATAACTTTATATGCCCAGGGAAATTTCCCCTTTCCCTCTGGGTATCAGCATTTCCTGGTGTGTGTGGGATTTTTGTATCAATGTCACTAAATTTCAATCTTTTGAAATATCTTCCACCTCTACTCCGTTGGATGGTATGTTTTCCCTCTGCTTAGCCCGGTATTATACAGTCTTTTTTAGAGTATAACTTTATCCCAATGAAATTTTCCTTTTCTTCTCAATGCCAGCACTTCTGGGTGAGAATGTATGCGCGATGTGTGTGATTTCTATGCTTGTGTCATTAAAATGATCTTTTCCGAAATGTCTTTAATTTTTTTTCATTTACACAGGTTTCTTTTCCCTCTGTTAAGCTCGGCTTTACATGGGCTTTTTCATGCTTAAAGCTCTTTTTCTCTCTTTTTTCCCCCAATGATAAAGTATTTCTTTAAATTTCTATTTTTGATTTCTAAGTTACAAAACTAATCTAGGTTTAGCCACAAGAAAAAAATAAGATAGAGTATGATTTAACTATTAAATAACTAATTTTGTAATGAATAATAATTTTAAAATATGCTGTAATTTGTTTTTTATAAAAAAATATTAATATATATCCATTTTTATTAAATAATTTATAAAAAAATTTTACCATTAACTATTGAAACGACCAGTGCTGATTTAAGCTCATTACGGGCCCTAAGCACAGAATATCTACATGCCCCTTTGGCACTGGAGAATCGAAATTTATAATCAGAAAATCTGGTAAAGTCCAGCTTATCCTGGTCCTTTTGGGTCCCCGGGCCACCCGCCCTAAGCGCCCAATGGATAAACCCGCACTGGAAACGGCTGCTAATATATGGATGTGTGCTTGGATATTCGATTAAAAATATGTAATCATAAAAAAAAGAAGTATGGGAAAGAAAACCTAAACAGTGTTTGCAAAAGAAAGATTTAAAATCTAAATAATATAATCTGATGAAAACATTTCAGCATTTTCTTATATTCTTTTAAAGTTTTTCAATATATTGCTTTTCTTGAAAATAAAGAAATCTATCACTTGTGATGTATCAGAAAGTTGTATGTCTGCACTTGCTCCATAAGCTTTCAAACTGGTCAATTCTGTCGTAGGTTTATCATAATTAATTAATACTGGCATTTGGTGATCTTAGCAATTTTTTTTCATTGCAATCTCCTTTAAATGGAAAAGTGCTTTTTTTAAAAAAATTTGTGCAAAAAAGTAGAAAAATAAAAATTGTTCATAATTTTAAAATTCTATAAATTTTTAAAAAAAGTCTTACAATATTCCATCTCAGTCTATATTGGCAGTTTTTAAACAGAGTATAAGTTAATACAGTCAACAGAGCAACGTCATGAAATTCCAAGTTTGGCTGAAAACCGATTTTCGACGCCTGCTTTTGACACTGTTGGAACCATAACATTGCAGCAACAATGGAGACAAATCAAAATTTGCACGAAAAAAACGTGTTTTTTTGGAGGTTTTTAATTAATATCTTTTCAACTAATTACAATATCGGAATATAAATGGGCAATACGGCTTGCCCGGATCATTCCTGATCTTTTGGTACCTTCCGCGAGTTTCTGCGCAGTGCGGTTCTTGAGAAGATAGACGCACATAGATACATACATACATACGTTTGTTTACCTTCGGATTTTAATAGTGTAGATTTTTCAAATTAACCCATATTTGCTGTTTTATATCTTGAATAATATGATTCAAAATGCCAAAAGACTTATTTTAAGTTTCCTTGAGTCTGCATGTGGATCTTTCCTTAAAATGTTGTTCATCCTTTTTTTCTGTTGACAAAAATACCTTTTTGAATTTGTTTCAAATTCCTAGCATTAGCGCTAGTAGAAATTGGCAGTTTTTTGGTGATGGAAAATTGTTTTTCTTCATTTTCAATTGCTCATCAGCCCTGGGTGGGCCATGTCCTTCTCCAGGCATAAATTTTTAAAAAATGAAAATGTTCATATAGTACTCAGAAATTTGAGCATACATTACAGACTTCAAAACATGATAAATAGTATTTTACATAACAAAAAGAAATTATAATTCAGAATTACAAAGCAATAATTTATTCAAGACATAAAATCAAGTAAATGTGTAATTATAACAAGGTATCTTGGTTTTTATAAAAGTAATATAAAATTTACTTCTCAGATTGTTATATCAACAGGTAGCTTGCTCATTTATTTTCATTTCAGCCCAAGCTTTACCCTGAAAAAAATATTTAGGTATGCTAGCATCAGACTCTAAGAATGCAATATTGTTGACTGTTCATGAAATACATTTTCATCTTTGATACAATAGTTATATTTCAAGTGCCTTTCAAAAAAAATTTCACTGTGTTCAAGAAAATTCATGAACAAAAATCCTTTCAAACTCCAAAACTTTTCATTCTATATTACAAGTCATCTATATACCATTGAACATTTTAAATTTAACTACTATAGAATTAGTTAATTAAATTTAAGTACAAAAATTAATAAATTGTACTCCTGTATAATCACAACCACATTGATTAAATTTGTAGACTTTCATACTTGAAAAAGATTTTTTTTTAAAGTAATTAATTACATGCATGTTTGTTCAGATGTACTATAAGATTTTAATTACTGTAAATTAATTTAGATTCAAATTATTATCATGTATGTCTGAAAAATTATATAATAAAAATCCTCCTCACCCTTCTCTTTTTTAAAATTTTTTATAGATTGTTATAAAACAAGAACTGGAAGATGAAAATTCTTGATGTTTGAATGGAAATCGAAAATTGGTAATTTGAATCGATTTTATACTATTTGATTTAGCTAATTTATCTTATTTAATCGTAACATGTTTCTCTCAATATACCATATCAAATTTGTCTACATTTACTATTTAGTCTGCAAATGTATAGAAAAAAAGAAAAATAATTATAAAAAAAAATATGAATACTTTCACGATAAAAAGCTTGATATATTTTAATCTCATAAATTATAACCATTAAAAGAAGCACACAAAAAAGGAACAAATGACATTTAGCAGTAGCTTTTGATTTTTATCTTGGTGCAAATTAGGGGAAGAAATTTAGAGAATGGGTTGTCTACTCGGGTGTCGTCCTCATCCATTAACATTGGTATAAAATTAAGATGTCCTTTGCCAATAGCCCTCATTTTCTTTAGAGTGCTTTGTTAATTAACATTCACTCACTCAGTCAATTGGTAGGCATTTTTTAATCTCTTTTATTGTTTTTTTTTTCGACTCAAGGGGGAAAAGCTCATGACCTTTTAAGGAGAAAAGATCCCATTATTAAAGAATTTTCTCAATAAAAAACCTTTGTTTTTCCAGCCATTACATTAATACAGTGGTCTACAAACTTTTTCAATACATGGAACCCTTAGAATTATAAAGTGTTTTCAGGGACCCCCTTCTCCACACACACACTTTGAAGAATATATCTTAAAATAATTGAGGTAAATCAACATGTTAAAGGTACTTTATGTAATGACAATTTTGAAAAAGGTGTTGTATTTGTTATAAATTTTTAATGTAAATTTTTAATATAATGTACTTATATTTTTTAAAAAATTAATTTATTATTCAAATGCCACCTACCCATGCATTATAATCAGTAATTGAGATATGTGCCACATTTTTTTACACAAACTCAAAATCTAGATCTATTGAAATCATCTGTCACATTTATGTTCTGCATTTAATCTGCTTTTATATTTTGCTTTTGTGCCACTCACATTGAGTTTTTCACTTCAGTACATTGTTAGGAATGCCATTAAAATGTTTATAGCTGTGTGAGAAATCCTGTGTATTTTGCATGAATTTGCAACCTAACATTTAAGTGCTGTTCTTGCTTAAATTGAGATTTTAACATCAATTCTGTTGATATGTCAATAAGTTGTTCCCTCTCCTTCATTGTAGATGTTTTTTTTTTTTCTTTCCACAAACAAAAAAAGTTGCATTTTCTTTCAGAAAACTATTTAGTTCTGCAAAATATTGTACTAGCAATTATAAAATTATTTCTTGGAACCTGGGATAGCAGCCTTATAGGTAGTAAATGTAAAGGAAAAAGTGTTCGAATATTCTTTTGTTATATTATGATAAAAGCTAAGATAAGTATTACAAAATAAATTTATGTATAAATAGAATGTGCTACCATCTGGTGTTAAAATTATGGCCAGATCAACTCTTTATGGCAGTTGATTTTCACCTTTTTAAAACAGATTTTGGTTTCTCTGTTTGTAAATATACTTTCGCATACTCTAAGTCAATTGAGTTGAAAAAGAACTTGGGTGTATGTATTTCTATTGCTGAAAGTTTTAATTACAAAATAGGAATTGTATCAAGCTTATAAAATTGCATAAAAAATAGCAATGGACTAAATTCATGTGAGATCATAATCACATGATAATGGCAAACCGCGTGTTTTTAGCCAATCAAGTTCAAAAACACATCTGACGTCATAGTCACGATAAATGCAATTATCTATTTTCAGCAAATCAGTTCATGCACTTCGTTGTTGCCAAATTGTGCTTTTTACAGAAACTTTTTTTTAAAGAAAATTAACATTTGTCACTTTATTTAAAAGTACATGTATAAAACAAGACTTTTTTTTCTTTAATTTAAAAATCTTTTTGCAGAAATTTCTTTTTATAACTCTTGAGCATCTTTACCCAATTATGCAATTTGAAATTTTACCTAAGTTTTTTTTACAAATAGAATAAAAAGTATGAGCTAGTTTAATGTCCGTTTTGAATTCAATGTAGAACACGTGTTTATATTTATCATGTGACCGTCATGAATTTAGTCCATTGAGTAAGATATTAAAATTAACTTATTAGTATGTAATTTAAACTTTGAATCATAATTTTTTTAAAACAGTTTTTGTGGTTGTTGATTAAGATATTGTGAGGTATTTTAAGGACATAATTTTGCTCAATTGCTGATGAAATTCAGAAACTTTGAATTAGATTCACATGTATGTGTGTGTAGTAGATAATTTTTCACTTTTGAAGTAAGAATTTGTACTTACAACCTTTGATGAATGTATAAGTCATTATGTGATTGCTAGTTAACAAACAAATGAAAAAAGCATATGTGTGAAGTGCCAGTTGCAATTGAAAAGCAAGCCATCTTATTAAACCTTTCAAAAGAAATTGATTAATTGTTTATTAACCTTACATTTTGAAGCAACATGTTTTTTTATACACTGGTGTCAAAAGTTAAGGAACAAACACATTCTTACACATTTTTCAAAAGCTTCTAAACCAATTAAAGTTAAATGTGGTATACAAATACTTAAAAGTGTTGTTAAAGATAATATAAAAAAATTAATGGTCTTCATTCATAACAGGAAGTGAGATAGTCAAAAAAGGATTTTCTGAATATTTATGGGGGGGGGATTATATATATATATATGATTGCTCCTGATAGCTCCCATAATGAACTTTCATGCTGTTTATAAGATCATGGGGCAATAAAGTAAATACTAGTACAAAATAAGTACAAGGCACTTATCCCTAAGAGGAGGCCAGTGAGCTGCAACTATTCTTGCCTATTGGTTCACTTATTTTGGTGAATCTCAATAGGTGAATAATAATTTAGGTAAATTTCATTTTTGCTAGCTGCTAAGAATTTTAAAGAAATTATTATTAGACGACAACCACAATTCAATTTTTCTTCCACATTTATTTCTGAAACCTTTAAAGCAGTGATTCCCAAAGTGGTCTATGTCAACATGCAGGGGTCCATGTCAGTGAAAGAATAATTTGGGGTCCATGAGGTGTAAATGGGGGTCTACGCGATAGTGACTCTCATTATACCATATCATGAGTTTAATTTTAAAAGAAAATATTTAATCAAGTGGGAACTGCATTTACCTTTTTAGCAGATTTCTTTACTAAATTTAATGAACTTAATTTGCTGTTAAAAAGACCATCATTTTGGCGTTTCTTGCCATTATTAAGCTAAGGAGTATAATACTGGATATCCCAAATTTTCCGAGTTTCTCAATTTGTCACACACACAATCTGCCAAAAAAAGAACATTTTAAGCCACATTCAACATTTAAATGCCCTTTATTCAGATTTTAAAACTAGTTTTGAGAATGCTTTGACTATATATATAATGGTAATTATATATATAATACCACAGAAGGCAATTAATACGGTCACATTGAAAGAAAAAACAAATGTCATATTACAAGAGGAACTGATCGGAATAGGCACTAAAAAGATCTTAAAGTAAAATTTAGAAACGGATATCAGCAATTTTAGAAACACCCGGATGGACGAAGCACCACATTCATCTCTCCCATTAAAAGCATTTGTTTGTTCCTCAGTTACTGTATGTAACAATTATTTTAAGTTGTAATTAAATTTTAATTTAATAAATTAACATGCGTGTCACAAGTGTTAAACACTATACTTCACTACAGTTAGAAATTTAAATATTTTAAAGTAAGTAGAGCTATTTAAGAACAGCTCTATGCTAGCTGTCCAAAAGACATTTAAGTTGATAAATTTGCAAAAATTCCTTATTAGGTAAGTAGGGGGTCTACCCAAAACGGAAAAATCTGACAAGGGGTCTATGAGACAAAAAAGTTTGGGAACCTCTTCTTTAAAGCAACATCAGCAGTCAGTGGTCAGAGGAGAAGTGTGTGGATTCCCAAGTTTTTTCACAATCTCAGTTTTGTTACACAGTTAACACATTCAATCATAAAGTTAATAATAATATATAAAAATACAAAATTATAATTTAATGATTAGGATTTGTGACTGTTCCTCTGAAAACAAGCCACATGTTTGGCTGACTTGTGCAGCCATCTAGTGAGGGAAATCAGAATTAAACTGTCCTTTACACAACTTCTCTGCCAAAGGTATCCCCAACATGCTTTTTGGGATTCAAATCTGTAAATATATGGCTGACTACTCCATCCTCTAAATATCCTCAGTCTTAAGATATTCTTCAACTAGCCGAACTCTTGTGTGTATCAGCCTTATCACCTATAAAAATTGAGTACCAATAGTTTGTCTCAAAAGCTTCACAAGGGTTTTAAAATATCATCGTTAAATTCTCAGTATCCAAGGAGGATGTGTGCACCACATCAAGTAAGTTGTCTTGTGACTTGGAGTAGGTAGGATGTAGACCAGGTATGTCAAACATGTGGCCCGCCAATACATTGATTGCGGCCCTCGAAGACATTTTACAAAATTTTAAATATCAATCTTTAAGGATTTTTTCACATTTTGAAATATTTTCTGGTATACATTTTCTAAAAATTTACAACATATTAACCTGTTATCTAATCTTGATTTTTTTTTTTTTAAATTATATTTAATTATAGAAATAACCTTTAAATGTAAATTAATTTTTATTAAATTCTTAAATGCATTTATAAATATTATTTGCAAAGATAGTTCTACGATTCCTCTTGTGTGCGACTTTTATTTCTCTTTGAAATGTCCAATCAGCGAGAGGCGAAGAGCGCGACGTCAGAGGCAGTTGCAAAGAGAATTCGTTTTTTTAAATTTAAATACCCAAGATAATCAAGACAAAGCACAGTTTTTACTCAATCATTTGTGAATAAAAGTGGATTTTGGTTTTTATTCAGATTAGACAAAAAAGTTATTTTATTAAAATATTCAAGAACAGAGTAGGAAAAGATGAACATCGTAATTTTCAAGAAAAATGGGAACTGCAATATTTTTATGCCCAAAAGAGGAATAAAATATTATGCCTGATATGTAAAAACTGTAATTCAGTTGCTAGGGAATATTATTTTAAAAGGCACTGTGACACAAAACAGAAAACAAACTATGACCAATATGTTGCGTAACTTTGTGAAAAGGAATTGAAATCAATTCTTTAAAAATGAAAAAAATGTATTCACTAAATTTGTTGAGTGAGTACCGTAATTTCGCGCATATGGTCCGCTGACTATCTGTGTTTAAAATGCGAATTTTTGAAGCTACGGACTGTCCACCAGTGCGGATAATACGCTGGTTGTTCACGGTTAAAATCGTTGAAATTTAAAAAACAAGTTTCAAGTCCCACGTACATGCTTGCTGGGAGAACTGGATGTCGGAAGATTTACATACTTGTACAAAAGGAGGAAATATGAGACGCGCTTCATACACTGAAGTTGCCGAATGTGTCGATAAATCCTGGAAAAGTGTTAAAGTGTCCACCATCCGATCGGGATTTATAAAAGCCGGGATTGTTAGTGAAAGCGAGGAAATCACTGACAGTGAAGATAGTGATGCTGAAAATGAACTTTCGGACACTCTTCCCGAAAATATATTAGAACTGTTTAATTCTGATACCGATGAATCGGACTTTGAAGGTTTTCGTTAATGTAGTAGAATGTGTGATTAATTAATATATGATTAATTAGTAAGCACTGTTTTTTATTTGTATCTAGTGTTTTATTTCTGAAGGTATATTAGTAAGGAAGTACTTTTTTTCTATTTATACTTAGTTCTTTGTTTCTAAAATACATTAATATTGCTGTATTAAAATAACGTAATTTCGGACGTATAGTCCGCGGACTATCTGGTAGTGCGGACTATCTGATGATTTTTGAAATTTTTTTATAAAATCGTGTCTGCGGACTATACGATGGTGCAGACTATACGTGCGAAATTACGGTAAGAGGGAATATGAACGTCACACTGTTTAGCTACTCAAGAACGTTTGGCGTTGGACCATGGTCAAATGACGAGGACGACACCTGAGCTGACACACTCCATTTCCTAACTTCCACACCACACCAACGAGAGGAAGTTTTAGTATCAATATTTTTTACGTGCATCGGCCCTCTCTGTATGGCAGGTTTTCAGCGGTACAAGGTTCGAACTCATGACTCGAGTCCGTTATTTTGATCTCTTGGCTACCTAAATTTGTTGAAGACAACTGCAGTAAAAACTAATTATATATTATCACTTATAATTAGAAGCACAGATTGAAACTATTTATTGAAGAAGAATTTATTAGCGAAGTGGAGGAATTACTGTATATGCCTGAATCTATGCCACTTTTTTTCCCCAGTGTTAATGCTACTGAAAATCGGATGCGGCTTAGAATCGAAGGGAAAGAAATGTGTTGGTTGGTAATTGAAAGTTTACAATACTAATAAAATAACTATTCATTTATTAGTTCTCATTTTAAATTTATTTTAATTTCGTAAGATTTGACATCAATAAACCACATTTTACACTATTTTTCATTTTTCACAAAATTTGTTGATAACTTGAAGTCTGCTTAGAATCAATGGCGGTTTAGATTAGAAAAAAAAACGGTATTATGTCCAGCACAAATAAAAAAATTTTTTAAAGTGTGTAAGTTTAAATCGAAATTCTGTAACCAGCAGAGGTGATGAAATAGTCGAGTCGAGTCACGTATTATGAATAATACATATTTTTGATGCATTTTTGGAAATTTTGATGAAGTGTTCCTTGGAAAAGTTTATATCTCTTGCAACTGATAGTGCATCTACCCTGACCAATACTACAAACAGCATGGTAATAATAATTTCAAACATTTTCATTGTATTATTCCAAAGCAAGTACTATTCTTGGGCATGTACTTGGATATTAGACATGTTTTAAAATAGTCAGTAAAATTGTAAACTATATTCAAGCAAGTAGACTTTAGCATCGTCGATTTGCTTCACATCTGGAAGGTATAGAATGTGAATTTATATTGGTTAACCATATTATACGAAAGTTCAATGGGTTTCGAGTCATTAAGTGTTCAAACGATTTTTCATATTGCTGGATGAAATAATCATTTTCTTGGAAACAAAAAAATTAGAAATGTGTGAATTAAAAGATGAATATTGGGTAAAACCCCTGGCTTTCTCAGTTTATACTACAAGTCAACTTAACTTAAGCTTCAAAGCAAAAATAATTTTGTTCCAATGCTATGCGATAATATTAACGCTTTCAAGCAAAAATTATTACAGACACAAATTCTTACTAACAGAAAGAGAAAACTTGTTTCACTTTGAAAGCTTTCAAAATCTATTGATTAAATCACTTAAATTAAAATTTACAGAATATTCTTTCGAAATTCAGTTGTTAGAAATGGAATTTGATCGAATATTTTGTGATTTTAAAAGTTTTGAATTATAATTTTGTGTTTATAAACTTCACCTCTATCTATCGATATTGAAATTGTTGATAAAATCTTACAAATGGAATTCATTGAAATCTATTGTGATTTTTTTGCTGAAGCAAAATTGTTTGGAAGTTGAAACTCTCATTTGTAGATCGGTTTCTTAAAATGTTATAATCTGTTACGCATATAATGAATGGCTATATTTGGTAGCATTTATTTATGTGAGAAACTTTTTCTTTCATGAAAAATATAACAAAAATTCAGAAAGGACAAGATTAAATTATCAACATTTATCATTTTTTAAAAATGACATCAACTCAATATGTTCAACCAAATTTTGATGATTTTCTATGAGAAAAAACGATTTTAGCTATCTTTAAAAGTAATATTAATTTGTATTTTGTTTTATAACTTTTTTTTTTATATAAAACATATATAGATTAAAGAACCAAATAAAAATATTAAACGATTATGTATGTATAATATTTATTACATTAAGTTCTCTAAATATAGAATATAATCATAAATTTTTTGAACATTGAAAACATGCGGCCCTCTACTTAATATAAAATAGTTCATGTGGCCCGTGATATCAAATGTGTTTGACATGCCTGATGTAGACCATTGGTCTCTTGGCATAGAGCCCTACCTCATTAAGCTTTTATGCCTTTTCATTATCCAGATGTTGTTTTTGTGCCATTATTTGCAAAAATTTCCACAAACAATAATAAGCTTTAGGAAACACATGCTAAACTAAAACTGCCCTGAATAGTATTTGAAGTACCTGTCCTCTCAGTTTTCTTACTTTTGCATAAAATAAGAGATTATATTTGATTGTGGACAACTAAGTAAAACATATTTTCTTTATGTTTACCAATTTTCATTAAAAATGGTTTAATAGTGTTTGAAAAATCCTTGAAAATGTTTTGGCAATTCAGTCCTACACCTGAATATGCTTTTTGTTGTTGGGTCTCCTTATATAAATCTTGTTATTCATATAGAATTTATAATTAATATTATTATTTTTATATGTGTAATAGATTTATAAATATATTTGAATTGTTATATTTTCATATTTGTTTATATATACTATGAAAAATTTGAATGAATAAACTTATATTTCTCTTTACAAAGTATAAAGTGCTTTTTAATAGTTTAAAAATTAACTGTACAATATGTATTTTTATGTATATGTATTTTTCCTTTTTAGATCTGTTTCAAGAACTTGAATAGAAACCCTGATACTACTTGATTTTTACTTTCCTGAACAGAAGTTGATTTTATATCTAAATATCCTTCCTGATGCAATCATTATGATTATGACTTGTTTGATTATAAATATGAATACTCTTGAGATATGTAATAAGTATAGATTGTGTGTGGGCAGTATTATCTCAAAAATGTCAAAATGTAAATACTGTGTATAAAAATCACACAAAAAATTGTTGTAAGTTAAAAATGTATTATGTATAAGAATTTGAAAATATAGCACTTTATTATTAAACTAAATTGATTTTTATGTAAAATAAAAACAGCAAAAGACCAAAACAGATATTTTTTTGGTCAAAATGTATATCATATTCTATTCTAATTTTTAATGATACATTTGTTAATAAATAAATAAGAAAAGGTAAATATATCTGTTTATTGAAGTTTTTCTTTCTAGTTGGTTCATAATCAATACACAACATCAATTATCATCAAATTACTGTTTTTTTAAAGTTCAACTAAAATTTAAAAGAAAATGTGATAGGATTATATACATTACATCTTAAACATTTTTTTTTTTTTTTTTTTTTTTAGACATTTTAGCAAAACAAATTTTGTTTTTAAATTTTTATAGAACATTGTTTTTCCAACTTTTTACTCAGTGTGCTCCTTTATCATAATCTTAATTTTGATGTAACCCCTGGACCATGATTAAAATCCTAATAAATAATTAGCTTTGACACCAATACAGTGTTTTACATCCCTCCCATCCCCTAACACTTTTTTTCTCCTTTTCTGTACTGATAACTTGCATTTGTGGGGAATTAAAAATCATTTTCCGGCATATATTAAAAATCATTCAGAGGCAGGAATAGTTTGTTTTACTAACATCAATTACAATTACAACTCCCTTTCTAATGTAAATTGTTACCAGTGTTATTTATCACCAATTTTTAATATTAATGTAATGTCGTACAGCAAAATATGTTTAATGCATAAACGCTTAAGACAAAATATTGATTAATATGAAATAATACAACAGTCCTGACAAACTACTATGTATTTTCATGCATTTTTTTTCTCTTAAAACAAAATGAAAATCGCTTAACAAGATAAGATTTCTCTTTTGGGAATGAACAAAATACAGAAACATCATCCTCTCATGTGAGATTTAAGAGGAGTGTGGAATGAAAGAAAGGGGGTTTCACATGTTTTGTAGAAAGGAGGCTATCTCTTGGCTTTGAAATATCCTCAGAATAGCCTGTGACACGATCCAGAGTTTTGTTTATCTAAACTTTCACCATCTACCTCTACAAATGTCACACAAAAAAAATCTAATCTTTCATCATTTGACATTGGAATTTGATGAGAAGTACATCACAGTGTGAGTAAAAATCAGTGAATTTGTTTCACATGTTTTTTTTTCTCCTATTTTAGAAGAAGTGTTTTATGAGCACAATGAACAAGATTTCAGAGGGAAAGCAGGCCTATTTTGTTTAAAATGAAGTTGGCGCTTCTTTAGGCTTTCAATCAAAAATAGAAGACGAAAACAGGAATTTGTAAAGATTTTGGTATTGCTAACTCTACATTATCAACAATAATTTTTAAAAAAATATTGCAAATAATGAAAATGGTTGAATGGAGTAAGTTTGAGTCTGAGCTCTATATAAATAAAATGTACTCTAATAAACTTAATTTTGTTGAATTTAAGTTTTTTTTTTTTTTTTTTTTTTGAAATATCCCTTAACACAAAAAAATATTTCAGACCCCCGAAATTTTGTGTTAAACAATTTTCACTGTACTTAAATGTCAACATAGCTGATCTATTAGTCTGATTTAAATCCCCGGCATTTATGTTATTTTTGTACCTGATACATTAGACCAGGGGTGGCCAACCTACGGCATGCATGCCGGCATGTGAAGACTTATTGAAAGATTAAAAAATTTGAAAAGATAATATTAAATACTAATTTTTCACTGTTTTATTGAAAGATGGTGGTTTCAGACAAAATAAAACATCAGAATCTATTTTAAATACATTTAATTGAATTACAATTGAAAATTATAATGTAGACAACATTCCTACGTTATTGTGTGCATTGGTTTTCCCAAGAAAGTGCATTCGTGAGATTCTGAAATTTAAGGAAGTGTGTTTTAAAGTACCTGGTAAAACTCAATGAACTGCCTGGTGAATGCTTGCTTCTCAGAATGAAGATAGGCTTTGAGATTTAGGTTTTCTTACCGACACTACAAGACATTTAAATTTAGGATTACCTGATTGATCTTATATCTTCTTTTGTGACTATTACAATGTTTGTAGACAATAACTTTTTTTAGAATCCAGCATTAAACAAAACAATCAATTGTTTATAAACTGATTAATACTAAAAGAATATATATATTTTATGTAAAGTATTTTGTGGGAAAAATAATCTTTCATCTAAACATCAACAATATTTACAATTTTAATGCATTTATAAAATGTTAAAGAATTTTTTATAAAAAAATATATTGTAATTTTTATTAACTTTTGCTTGAGGGAATGAATTTGCAATCCATTGTCACATATGTAATATTTTATTACAATTATTTTAGTTTCTTTTTTTTTTTTAACACAAAATACGTACAGAATTAATCAAATTGAAAAAATAAAAACTTGATTCTGTGAAATTTATTAAATTATGTAAAGTACTCATTCAATTGAATTTTACTATTAAATTTACATGAAATTTAATCTTTAAGCAGAAATTATTTAATATATATATGCTTATGTATACTTTTAAATTCAGTGTTCCATTACTTGTTATAAAATTATCTTTTAAGTGCATTTTAAGGAAGAAACAAGTTTGCTTTTCAGTATATATTACAAATAATTGCCTATTTTTAATGTATAATTAAAACATTCTCTGCAGGTTAGTGACAAGATAAAGAACAAAATTATAGTAGTGAAATTAAATAAATAATATTGTACGTATCATACATATTTTGTCTTCAGCCTATTATAGTCTAAAATGCTAAATGAGTTATTTAATTTTTAGACCTTTTCTAATATTTAGTAAAAAATATTTAAAATGTAATGTTATATGAGGGGACATACCTAAGAGATAGGTACAGAACTTATATACATTTATATAATAAAATGAAAAAGGTCATATGCTGCTAACTTACAAAGTTGAATTTTCATAATTAAAAATAAAAATCTGTAAATTAACAGGTATAATCCATAATATTTTGAAATTCAATACAGAATGTAATATACTTAGCCAAAAATTTATGATGTTAAATGGTATTCAAATGCATAAAAGTAATGATGTGTATTGGAAAAGTGAATGACTTTTAAATATTTTCCTGTGTGTGTGAAAGTATTATTTTCAGTTATTATTAGTAAATTTTAAAAGGTTCACTCATTTTCATGTTTACTTGGATTTGCATATTATTTTATAGCAGCTATTATATATGTGTGTATACATAAATGATATTAATATATTTTTTAAAAATAAGTAAAATTTTAATTTCTTTTGAGTTCTTTTTATTGGATTAATAATTTTTGAAAGATTGATTAAAGCAGCAGAATTCTTCTTGAATGATACAAGAGACAAAGCTGCTTACTGGTTAATTTTGCTGAGAAAAATTAAAATGCTCTCAAAAAATCAGAATTACATTATAATTTAACTCTCATTCATTAATAATATCTTGCTAAAATTTTTTTCCTTAAAATTTATTATGCAATTCTCTTAGTCAAGTTTTAATTTTTTTAAGTTACAATCTGGGATGTGACAGATTCTCCTACTATCTTTTATAATAAAAACTCCATATGCGCTGTATGCCATTTGCCCCATTTGAAATATCGTGACCCAGTAAAAAAACAGTAACTGACCTCTAATTGTTGCACAAACTGGTTATTAATTTAGTTTTAAAATTTGGAAAGAGTTTGTAAGCATTGCATTATTTATTTTTAAAAATATCTGCTACTTTTCTTTTCATTATTTCATTTGATATCTTTAATGAAAAAAAAATCCTCTGTAATAAAATTTCATCTCTATCTTAATACACTGATTTCAAATTCTCTATATCCCCAATAATTTTTTCATTTTTATACAAGGAAATGAATAACAACATCCAAAAAAATTATTGCCCGAAAAATTATCGTATACGAGAACATTTGCATCTAATTTGGTATCGGTCTCATTCTCGCTTTGGCGTGATTATAAAATTTCACCAAATAAGTCTTTGTAATTACAAATACTCAATACCATATCGTTCCAACTTGGAGAAAATATACAATTATTTAGCTGAAAAATTCGCAGTGTATAAATAAAAATAATGAGCTTTCAATCAAGTTAAGATTTTGCTAATCAGCGATTCCATATTCCAAATGTGACATCAACTGTTTGTGTGATTGTTATGAATAACATTCTTGATTACAAGTATTCCCTTTAACGAGAGAAAAAAACAACTTAGAATCAATTAACTTTTTCTTTTTTAATATACGGTAATGAAAAATTGAAGAAATTGAAAAATAAGGATTGGTTTTCTGATTATTTGAACTTAAAAGGGGGGGGGGAATAAATATCTCTTTTGCCTCCATGTTTTTACTTTTTCTTATATTAAACAAAATCGAGATTTTATATAGCACAATTGTTTTTTTTAAACACCAACTATAATCGTTTATCAATTTTCGAAGAGAAAAGCATGAAAAAAAGAAGAAATATTTTTTACAGAAAAGCCACGGATCACTTCTTTTTGTTACACATTTTACTAGAGATAGATGGTAATACTTCAAAAATAACCCTTTATTTGTAAAATTTAGATTATAAAAGTAAAAGAGTTAAAATTTAATTTTAAACATAAAATAAAATCGTTGATGAAATAGATTAAAATGTGATTAAATAAATCCTACATAAAAAAACAAGAAGTAAAAAAAAATTTGAAGTCAATTCCTGCTTTGTTTAGTTCAGTTCAGTTCAGGTTTTGTGGGATATAGAACTACAAAGGCTATTATCCCCTGAAAAAACTAAAGGATTAATAAATTAATAGATGTCAAAATATTTCATTTTCTGGATAAAAAATCTGAATGATAATCTATTTGACAAAGCTTTCTCCAATAGTTCTTTGAAAGTAATGTTATAATGTGGATCAATTTTTAGAAAGTGCTTTAATTGATTTCGAGGATGAATATATCTACTGCAGTTTAACAAGATGTGGTCCAAATCGTTTAAGCAATTACAGATTCCGCAGTTTGCGTTGTCTGATAAATTAAATTTACGTAGGAGTCCAGGAGTGATGATCATTTTACTGAAGATTCGAGTGCATAGGATTTCTTCTCTTCTATTGCTTGTTCATTTAGAAATAGAGCATATGTTTGGAATATTGCCCAAGTTTTCAAAATATTTGCTTGAACAGAAGTTATCATTTGCTTTTTTAAAACTCTCTTGGTATATATATATATATATATTTTTTTTTATGTCTTCTGAGGTGATTCAATTGATGTGATCATTAGACTCTGTGACAGATCTTGCGAGATTATCCGCCTGTTCATTCCACAATATATTTGAATGTCCCGGAGTCCAAAGTAGAATTATCTGGTCATTATAATGCGATAAAATGTATATCTTGCTAGCTAATTTATGGATGACACTATGAGATTTGATCGAATAATTTTGAAGAGCAGAGAGGACAGAGAGACTATCAGATAAGATTAGCAGATTTTTGTTTGTAACTGAAAGATCATCTAAAGCTTGGCAGACAGCCAGAGTATTGGGATTGATACTGTAGGCAAAAGAGGAATTTTCCGTAATACCTGAAATTGATGTAATTTGTTTAGTTTTAGAGGCGTCGGTAGCTATTATATAGAAGCCTTGGAAATCACGATCTATTGTTTCATCAAATAAGGCCCTTAAAATCTGTATTAGTAGAGTTTTATCCTGAAATTTGTAGTTATCGACATATATTTTGTATGGGAGAATTGAGAAAGATGTTATTCTGGGGATTGAGACAATTTGACCACTAATAGCATTCAAAGGATTTAATATATTTATATTATTTTTATCTTCTTCCATAATATTTAGATTCATAGAGTCGGTTTATATAAATATTTAGATTTTATATGAAAAAAAATTATTATTATTGAGGATTTCGAGAGGTTTTAAAATTTCAATTGATCCCTAAGGCTTAAAAAGATGATAAACTGCCAAACAAGGCAACCCAACCTAATCTTGTTGTTAGGCACCCACCAATGAGAAGCAAGCTGCTTCTCTCCTTTCCGTTTGCCGAAATGTCCCTAGTGGCAAAAGCCATAGCAGCCAAGCATTTCAGCTCTGGCTACGGAACGAGAAGTACGTGCGGCGTCATTTCTTCTTAGCACAAATTTTAACAGTTTTAAACATAGTGTGTGAAAGTTGCATGCAGTTTTGGTTTCAACATGCTTTCTGTCACTGATTGCTTAGATTTACAAAATTGCACTATTCGTTTCACCTTACCTGATGGTAAATTTGAAGGCTTACTCTTAAGAGTAATGCCAGAAGCCTGTATGATTGCTGTTGCATATACAGTATTACTTCCATGTCAATCAAAATTTGGAACTTTATATTTTGATATTCCAAAGATAACAAATTTAGAAGTTATCAAGCGACCTGATCCTCCCGAAGAAAAGGAGGAGACAAAAGAAGAAAAACCCACTTCTACTGAAAAAAATTACATGGAATTGGTGTATGAAAAGTATGGCAAAATTACTCCGAAGTCTGCTATCCGCACTTTTATGGATGACATGTTTGATTTAGATGGCGATAGTGATATTGAAAACGAGGATATTCCAGATTTGTTATTAGAAGAAGGCGAATATTCTGTCAAGTTACCCCGTAAGTTATCCAACTGTTTGCCACTTGATTCGATCACAATAGACTCTATTGATAATGATTTTCATCTTGCTGTTAAACATATTGGAAATCAAGATTCCATAGGAGTGTCATTAGAAGGCCTTAAAATAAGTCGTTCAGGTACTCTAGTTTGGCTATGCATATCTACTTCATGTTGCACATTTTTGTTTGATATCTTAATGCTAGGTGAAACAGCCTTTCACAGTGGCTTAAAATCAATTCTTGAAAGCTCTAAGATTGAAAAAGTATTTCATGATTGCCGTCTAGCATCAGACTGCCTGTACCGTTTGTACAATGTTCGTCTTGTAAATGTTTTTGATACACAAGCAGCTGATTCAGTTGTAATGATGCAACAGAATAAGGGTACTAAAGTTATCCAGCGAGTGAATACCCTTAATGCTTGCTTGAGCCACTATTTAGATGTTCCTGATGAATATTTATATGAATCTTTATGCTTTGATGAGAATGAAAGAAGTGTAAACTACTATGGAAGGCGTCCACTGCAACACGGATTCCGAGATATTATGATAAAAAATGTAGTGTATCTTCGAATGTTGAAAGATAAGACAAAAAAAGCTGTTTTACTTCCTCTTCAGAAGGTTACCAACACATATCTTGATGTGGTTCGAAATTCATCCGATAAAGAACTTCAGATCTGCCCTCCTGTTACAAAAAAATTACCATTTGAAACATGGCTAGAAGGAGTGAAACTTGTTCGGTATAATAGATACAAGGAAATTCAGCCTGTTGTAGCATCTGGACCTCCGTATCGTAAATTGGCCAATCCCATTGAAGACTATGAAAATTATTACCTGAAGAAGAATATGGAAAAACAGTGTTCAGAAAGTGAATCGGACAAAAATATCGATCAGATATCAGTTGATTCATCAAATTCTCGTAAAGACGAAGAAATGAAACCTTCACCTCTATCCGCTGATTTTAGTCATAATTCAGTTGTGAAAATAAATGATACTTTTCAGAAAACTGAAAAAGCAAGAAGTCTTGAGACTATATTGAAACAACGTAATGCTTATATTAATACACACAAGACACTCAACTCGATGGAACCAAAACCGAAGGAAATGGTCAAAGAGTCTTCTACAAGTAAAAATAATGATCAATATTGCACTGAAGAATACCATGTGAAACCAGTATCCGACTCCATTGAAGTTAATCGTCATTTAGATGTGAAAAATAGTGATCCTGTTCAGGAAACTGAAGCTACATTAAAAGAACATCTTGCCAGAACTAGTAAACTAAAGATGTTTTCCGAGACCAAATGTGAAAAAGTGGGTGATAGTGTAAGGGAAAATACTCAAGTTATAAAACTGCCATTGTTCCATTCAAAGATTACTAGTAGTGGAAACCAAGAGTTTCTTGAAGTTACATTACGTTCATATAAAACTGGTTCCTCCGTAGACTGTTCACATTTATGGGAATCTATTCGACAAGAAATTAGAAATGAGGACAATTATGATGAAAATAAATCCAAGTTGAGGTTTATTCCTGCTGGTATGGCTGTCTAATGAGTATCCCATAGTTCTGAATACTCCATTTTTATTTTTATGTATTAAATATTTTTTGTACCTTGCTAAGGTATGCTAGTGAAATTGTAAATACTAGACAATTTTAGTAACTGTGGTAATTTTTTTCAATATTTTTCTGAAATTTATATATTGTGTGCAAAAGTTTTATTTATTTGGCAGTATTTTCATTTAAGTTCAGTTTCGAATGTAAGAACAGACTTCAGATATGCCAGTGAAAATTTATTGTGTATGCTTGACACAATGCGACTCTTCAGAACTTTTTTAAGTCTTTATGATTTGAATTTTAATTACTCATTTGCAATATCTGTATGTTCCTTTTGTATGGAAGACTTAAAAAATTGCCATTGATGAATGAAATTTTATCTCGGCTAGTCATTGCCTACTTATTGCGGTACTAAATTTTTTGTGTAAGTTTGATTGAAAGACTTTTCAATTTTATGATTTTTTGGACCAGATTCTGGGTACCTTGATTCCCTCTGCTTTCTGCTTGGGTGGCTTAATGTTTTTGAAGTGATTATGATGATAAATTGAACTATTTGTTCATGGTTATTCTGAATCACTTACAAAAAAAGTTTTTTTTTATTCTATTATTAATTTAATGCTTATCATGAATTTTATCGTGAATACACTTTATCATGAATGAAGATGCAAGTAAAAAAATCAATGATTTCATAAAACTAGTGTTTTATCATATATAATGAAGAAAGCTGCATTTTCAACCTGTAAATAAAACCATTGTGTAAAAATACTTATGCGGCTTATTTTTATGATGCTGGAATTCCAAAAATGTTTTGGTACTTTTTTCATTGGTGATTGATTAAATTCAAATGCCATTAATTAAGATAATTTCAAAATGAAAACTTGAAAATCTCTCAAGTAGTTTTATGATGCTTTCTCTTCTATATATTTGTGTTTACATATATATTTTTTTTATTTTTGAGCTTTTTATTAGCAAAGTTAAAGTATTTGTATTGGTGAAATTTTTTTTCACCAGATTGGATCATTTAACATGTAAAGTTTTTTTTTTCTTTTTCCTCCTATACAAAACTGAATAATTTTTTAAAGGAATGTTTTCCTTTAAGAATTTGAGTTAATATTTGTTGTATATCCTGATGGAAAAGAATATTTGGTACTTTCATATTAATCAGATGTCGTCGGTGATGGCATCCCACTGTGTTTTATCCCCCTCCCCCCTCAAATTGTTTTTAAGATGACCTCAAAAATATCTTACTCATTTGCAAATTGATAAAAATTTTAGATTTTCTTTAAAGTAATTTGTCATACTCGTAAAATATTTAATGATAAATTGTAGTTATATGGTTAGTGAGAAAGTACCAAATATTTTTACATGAATTACTTTTTTTGGTGAAAATACATTTTATGAAATTCAATTATTTTTGTTGAAATACATACTTTTTATATGATGTTTATTTATAGTGTAATTATGTTTATTTTGTTCTAGATGAAGTTTTTTTTTAAAATTTATATTCATGTGATATTTTTTGTAAATATTGAACACTGGTACATATTTCATGTTTTTATCTGAATTAAATGTTTTTTTACATGTTTTCTTTTCATTCTTAATTTCTTAGTTGGTTTTTATGCATTATATGAAATATTAACTTTCACGTATAAAAAAAACCTTGACCAATTGAATAAATTAACTTCTTAAAATCCTAAATGTATTTTCAAATCTTTATTACATTTTAGAATTAGGTTTATCTTACCTTAACAATACTATTCCAAAAACAGAGATAATTTTTAAAAGATTCAGATTGAATCATTATGAAACTAGTATAAAAAATGTGTTTACAAATTTAAAATGGAAATGAGATTTATTTGAAAATTCCAATTTATCAAAACTACATTCAATATTATGTCATGCATAGTTAGGTTATATCATTTGAAAATGATTCAAGTGTTGTTTACATTAAAGATATGTTGATTCATGCGCACCCATTTCTTTTTTTATACATTCCTTAAAAAATAAATTCCTGGGGTAATAGTGTGGATACATTCTATGTCATCTGAAATCATGTAAGGCAAAATAAAGAATTGCATTTAGTTTAAAAAATGCTGAAAACTAGAAGTTCTAAAGAGGGACTTCTTAAGCCCGGGCCTCGGGCATCATTTCGTTCTCGACTTTTAATAAAATCATGATCCTGATAATTTTAATGATCAATTATTCACCGAAAAACAGAGAATTTCAAACTGCATATTAGCTGGTTAAAGTGGGAAGACTGTATTATTACGTGATGATCGTTGTCCATCTCTAGGCCTAGCCTAATACCATAAACAATCATTGAACACATTTAGTCGAAATGCGGCCATTGGTCGAGCCTGTTTGTGCCTAGATTTTTGAAATTGTGAATCATGCAGATTTATTTGTTTAAAATAATTTGTTTTCCTTGTCCCCTTAGATATTGATGAGACCCGACCGCCAATCTCTCCCCAAAAAGGACACTTATCATTCTGTGTGGTTGTTTTCACGCTGATTTATTAATTCCCTGCAACCCTAAGCACTAGCCAAATTTTTTCCATTCTTTCAATAATTAATTATGCTTATTGTTTTAGTTAATAAAGCTAATTCAACTAATGAACTCATTATTTAATTAACAACTTTATTGCATATTCAATTTATTCATCCTCGCAAAAAAAATTTGCGCAGGTTCGTATATAACCCGACTTGTTTGAAAGACCTAGCCATTACTTTGTGCTGCTTAGAGAGTTAAAAATTTTCTCAATTCTTTCCTTATTGGAGATAACAATTTGTTGAAAACCTGGTTGTATATTTTTAATTTTTTTATAAAATTAGCTATTATTTTATTATATAAGCTTTTTTTAATAAGATGTTAGCTTTTGTGATACAGCTCTTTAGCATTAGTGATATGGCTCTTAGAATTAGGAATATTAGCATCTTAGTATATTTATACTTTTAAAAGATTTCATTATAATTTGTAGCATTTAATTCTAAATATATTTTTTTGGTTTATTTAGAATTCTAATCATTTCTACTTTTAATTTATTTCATTATAATTTGTAGCATTTAATTCTTGATATTTTTTGGTATATTTAGAGTTAAGATTATTTGCATTTAAATATATTTGTTACAATTTAACTTCCTTTGTATTATAGACATTTTTATAGCATTTAATACTATTTAGAAATATTTATTAGCATGGCTTCTGTTGATAGCACTCCTATTGCTAATGTGATTGCCAAATAATCAATCCATTGTATGGCTCAGGCATTCGAGCAGATTTTTTGGGGGGTTTTCATCTTTTAGAGCAAATGGAAAACATTTTAGCAAAAATGATGTTCCAACATTTGATTTTGTTTATGAATTAAAGAATAACTCTGACCTGTTGTTGGATTTTTTAAGAAAAAAGCAGGTTTAGTTAAAAAGATTTTCGCTTGTGGGAAGTATATCAATATTAAGAAATTAAGATCCAGAGCATGTACACATAGATTTGTTTGGACTTGTAGAAATAGGATCGATAAGAAGGAATGTGATTTACAAAGGAGCATCAGATATGGATCTTGGTTTTCATCCAGCAAGTTGACTATTAGAAAGATTTTTTTATGTGTAACATCTTTACTCTCGGTTGCTGGATATCTGTTGGAGTGATTTCGTGAAAAGGGACGGAAATGCGTAACAGCAAGTCGGGGAAGCGCACGCTGTTTGATTTGACCAATCAGCACGCTTGGTGGTATCTCTTCGCTACCCTCGTCTCGGGGTCCAACTTTAGTAGCAATTAAGCCGTCAGCCTTCCGCACATACCAGCAAGTTTTATTAGACTTCATTCTGAATAAACTTGCGATTCTTGCACTCCAATGTCAAAGTCTCAGGGCTCGTTGTTTGTGAAATCTGTGGATGTATTTAAAAATGTGTGAACTATATATTAATTATTATATTTCCTGTTAAGCGTCTGACAAAGCTTATCATTCTTAAAAAAATACGACTTGAATAAATATTTAAGTGCGTATCATTTACTTACTTTGAGGTTATTTCCTGTCGCTGTCAATGTAATATTTTTAATTGCAATTAACAAAGATTTCACGATTAAAAAATAACTAATTGACTAAACGGGTATTTTTGATTTTCTCTAATATTTCTAATTTTTAAGCATGTGCTTGATGGTGTCTCTTCGCTACCCTCGTATCAGGGTCCAACTCTAGTAACAATTGAGCCGTCAGCCCTCCGCACATACCAGCAAGTCTTATTAGACTGCATCCAGAATAAACTTGCAATTCTTACGCTCAAATGTCAAAGTCTCGGGGCTTGATGTGTTTGAAAATGGACAAACAATCATTTTGGTGGTTGGATACATTTCTCCGAATTAAACAGTTAAAAAAAATTTAAAGATTTCCTGCATTTTGTACTTTTATTGTATGCCGAAGGTGGTTCACTCTTTTTTTTAAAAAAACTATCACTCGCTTCCCATGATTTTGGGTGCTTATTTTAACGTTAACTTCAGTTTGCCAGAAACTGAGCCTCTCACAGCTTTTCTGAAAGATGAACTCAAGTTCGAAATTAACACAAATCAAAATGTTTCGACAACTAACAGTGGTACTGTTATTGATGCTTTTTTTCAACAATTTTTAAATACTTTGAAATCCCAAGTATATGTGTCCTATTTTAGTTTTCATAAATCTATTGTCTCCACTCTTTCCCAAATTGAACAAGAATAAATATTTTTGATTAAAAATTGCATTACTCCTTGTGTTAATTAAATAAAATTTTCATTAAAGATATAATTATTCGATAGAACATTTTTTCCAATCAAACCCGATTAATTTTTTGCAGGATTAAAGTCACTATTGCGTATTTACCACAATAACATGTGAGATGTTACACATCATATGCAACTACTGTAAGGCTCGTTTCTTTTTTCCTGACATACGTAATTATTCTGAGTTTTCCCACAAGTCTGATTAATCTGCAATGGTTTTTTGGACCAAACACGATGGCTGATTGGAGAAGATTCATCAATGAAGTAATTTTGGATCATGTCGAGGAATCGACTGTGGCAATTGGTGGAGTTGGAAAGATTGCACCCTTGCAATTAGAAGGACAGATATACTGTCATTATTAATTTTCTTGCTAATTTCATCACTAGATTTATTACATCTATCACTAGAACTTTGATTCATCATAACAAAAATTACCATCTTCATTTCTGCTGTCTAAAGTACTTTCTATGCATTTTATCTGTTCTTTCTGATCACCATGAAACCTCTTTGATTTGATGGCTGCTGAAGTCCTTGAAAAATTGTAAAAAAAAGAAACTATTTCATCTCATTGAGAAACAAGGAGTGAGACTAAAATGGTAGAATTACAAATATTGCAAGTCCACATTTCACTTACTGAATACATTTTGCCATTTCAAGCTAGGAATTCAACCTGTAGATGGGCTGATACACATGAATTCTGTTTAAGTTCAAAGTCCACAATAGCATAGTGTGCTAGCTCAGGTGACATCCTCATCACTTGATAAAAATTCAAAATTACAATGTTTGTAGACAACTTTTTTTTTTTTAGAATCCAAAACATTAAAAAAAACAATCCATTGTTTGTAAATTGATTAGTACTACAAGAATGTGTGTATTTTATGTTGTAAAGTATTTTATGTAATCTTTCATCTAAACAGCAACACTATTTATAATTTTAATGCATTTATAAAATGTTAAAGATTTTTTTTATAAAACTATATATTGTAATTTTTATTAACTTTTGCTTGAGGGAATGAATTTGCAATCCTTTTTCACATATGTAATATATTATTACAATTATTTTACTTTCTTTTTTTTTAACACAAAATACGTACAGAATTAATCAAATTGAAAAAATAAAAACTCTTGATTCTATTAAATTTATATGAAATTTAATCCTTAATAAGCAGAAATTATTTGATATATATATGCTTATGTATACTTTTAAATTCAGTGTTCCATTACTTGTTATAAAATTATCTTTTAAGTGCATTTTAAGGAAGAAACAAGTTTGCTTTTCAGTATATATTACAAATAATTGCCTATTTTTAATGTATAATTAAAACATTCTCTGCAGGTTAGTGACAAGATTAAGAACAAAATTATAGTAATGAAAATTAAATTAATAATATTGTACATATCATACACATTTTGTCTTTAGTCTATTATAATCTAAAATGCTAAATGAGTTATTTAATTTTTAGACCTTTTCTAATATTTAGTAAAAAATATTTAAAATGTAATGTTATATGAGGGGACATACCTAAGAGATAGGTACAGAACTTATATACATTTATATAAAAAAATGATAAAGGTCATATGCTGCTAATTTGCAAAGTTGAATTTTCATAATTAAAAATAAAAACCTGTGAATTAACAGGTATAATCCGTAATATTTTGAAATTCAATACAAAATGTAATATACTTAATCAAAAAATGTATGATGTTAAATGGTATTCAAATGTATAAAAGTAATGATGTATATTTGAAAAGTGAATGAATTTTAAATATTTTCCTGTGTGTGTGAAAGTATTATTTTCAGTTATTAGTAAATTTTAAAAGGTTCACTCATTTTCATGTTTACTTGGATTTGCATATTATTATAGCAGCTATTATATATGTGTGTATACATAAATATTAATATTTTTTTTTTAAATAAGTAAAATTTTAATTTCTCTTGACTTTTTATTGGATTAATAATTTTGAAAGATTGATTAAAGCAGCAGAATTCTTCTAGAATGATACAAGAAACAAAGCTGCTTACTGGTTAATTTTGCTGAGAAAAATTAAAATGCTCTCAAAAAATCAAAATTACATTATAATTTAACTCTCATTCATTAATAATATCTTGCTAAAAAATTTTTCCTTAAAATTTATAATGCAATTCTCTTAGTCAAGTTTTAATTTTTAAGTTACAATCTGGGATGAGACAGATTTTCCTACTCTCTTTTATAATAAAAACTCATGCTGTATGCCATTTGCCCCATTTGAAATTTAGTGACCCAGTAAAAAAACAGTAACTGACCTCTAATTTTGCACAAACCTGTTATTAATTTAGTTTTAAAATTTGGAAAGAGTTTGTAAGCATTGCATTATTTATTTGTAAAAATATTTGCTACTTTTCTTTTTCATTTGATATGTTCAATGAAAAAAAATCTTCTGTAATAAATTTCATCTCTATCTTTATACACTGATTTTAAATTCTCTATATCCCCGATATTTTTTTATTTTAAAAAAGAAAATGAATAACAATGTCTAAAAAAATTGTTGCCGTAAAAATAATCGTATACGAGAACATTTGCGCCTAATTTGGTATCGGTCTCATTCTCGCTTTGGCGTGATTATAAAATTTCACCAAATAAGTACTCAATACCTTATCTTTCCAACTTGGAGAAAATATACAACTATTTAGCGGAAAAATTCGCATCATATCGATATCAAATAAATGCTTAATATCAATTTGAGGCTCAACTATGGAAAGTAAATAATTACTCCTCACTGTACCCGTGGTGGGAAGTCATTACAGAAAGGGCAATTTTTGTTGAGGAGGAGAGAAAAGCAACAAGGGTATGATGTTCTGCAGGGTTACAGAGGCAAGTTATCTCGCCAATATCAGCACTTACTTTGGATACAATACTAAACATTGTATTTTTTTTCTTTATAGTCTCATTGAATGCGCTGATTCTTATGTAAATAATATCTTCGGCATTAAATAAAAAAAATGACTCATCTTTCGAAAATGTAATTACATGCAACAAGTTTATTTTAAACAAAATAAAGTTATTGATTTTATTAGCCGTTATGGATTAGAGAACTGAAGAAAAATTAATCTGCTAAATCTATTGCATTAACATCTCAAAAATAATGCTCAAAATGGCGTAAAAGCTCTAATAATTAGTAGTTATTAATTCTCTAACACATATGAATAACAACTCATAGCCATTTTGTGTTTTTACAAAAACTCGAACAATATATGTCTACTCTACTGTTGCAATTTGTGCACATAAGTTCAATTTCTAAGATACATCAAAACAAAGATAATAATCCTCAGGTGGACACACGCGATGTAAAACAAAAAGCGCCTTAAAATTAATATTCTCAAATGCTTGTTTTTAATATTAAATTTTATATTTCCTTCAAAACTCGAGATTCAGTTGTCAAATTTTCAATTGTAGCCAAAAAATATTCCATTAATTGACAAAAAAAATGACTACCGGTAAAATCCGGCGTATAACGCGTACTTTAAAAAACCCCAAATTTTACAAAAATCACAATTAAAAGTGAAATTTGAGCAATATTTTTGAAAAACTTAAAACCATTTAGAGAAAAAAGTAATAAACTTCTATTAATAAAAGTATTATTGAAACAAATTAGATGCATTTATCTAGAAAATTTACTAAAATTGTAATATTTTATTAAAATTTGAAATTTTTAGAACTGATTGAGCTCCTGCTAAAACTGAAATTTACATTATCTCATCTGTTCTATCAAGCGCGTTTACATCCAATGATTCTCCGTCGGTCAACATCATTTCTAAATTTTTACAATTTTTAATTAATTAAAGTTTTAAGGGTATCTCTTAAATCATATATATTGTGCAAAAATGAAAACAATTACTGTCAGTACTCATTAAATTAAATCTGCATTCCAAAGCATTAACTGCTTCGTCCAATGCAAATAAATAAAACTCTATCTTGAATTTTAATTTAAGATATTCCATCGGATCATCTTGTGCTTCATAATTAAAATTTACATTTTTTCCGTCGAAATCTGTGACGTGGCTGCGTCACCTCAAAGTTAGCAGAGATATCAATCTCGACGCTTAGATCTTTTGCATCACAGTGCATTTTATCAAAGTCACATTCTTAAGAATATCTTTACAATTTCTTGAGAGTTCCATAGTAGATGGTAGATCGTAATATTTTGATTTCAATAACTTGCTTATTGGATTTTTATGCAATTAAAGATTTTATACCAAATAATGATGGGCATATTAACTTGAATTGTTAAGATGAATTTAATAATACAGAGGCCCCATCTCTTATAATGTTGTCAATTTCAGCATTATTATAAAAAACTAAGCATCATAAAAAACCTCCCAATTGATAACTTAAGGGTTTAAAAGCCTCTATTCAGTTTTCCTAGCTATTTACACTAAGTGGCTTTAAAGTTTTATGCCCTTTATACATTTTAATAATATAACCCAACGAAAAAATGATGGGGAAAAAAATACATTTTTTGAACTATATTTAAAAAAGTACAGGCTTCTAAGAATGCTTTTGCCATGTCATTAACGACCAAATTTAAAGAGTAGCTACTACATAGCCATAGATTGTTCGCAGATTTAACGTTCTTATTTTAAATTGAGCCCTTGATTTCTGGCCTTTCATATTCACTCCATTATTGTAGGCCTGCCCCCGCATATCTAGCAAATTTAGCCCTGATTTTTTTTTAAGTTTATCGACTATTAAGTTTGAAAGTTCTCTTTCCAGTTAATGTTTCCAGTTAATCTTTCAAATGGAAGGAAACAAAAAAAACTCGCATTCGTTTTAACGTAACTTCGTTAGAATTAGATTTCTCAATACATGTATACCTTACCAGAAATGTCATTTGTTCGATCTTGCTGGCATCAGGGGCGCAATCTAAAATTAGCGAATAATATTTAGCTTGTTTAATTTTATGAACAATTTATAATTTTATATTCTCATATAAAAGAAAAATTATCTCATTCTGAATATTTTCCCTAGATAGTGTACTTTCACTTCTTCCAAATTTTCCATAAAAAAAAATAAAGTATTTTCAATTTGGTCCAAATGCCACCCGGATATGGGTCCGGTTTGTCTGGCCCTAGAGCCGCCCCTGCTAAGAGTCCTGGTCTATCTTTACAGTGCAGGGGATTCAGAGCCCTTCAAACAACCTTAGCGCGCTTTAGAAGCGGTCACCTGCGTGGTATGACCTTTAAGCAGGGGTTAAAGTCTTTCTTTATCTGTCCCCGCTTCTCCTTATCATCTTCTGGACTGCTGGCACATTTCCCTGACACAGCTGTTTAGAAATTAAGACCTGCTTAGTGACATTCTTATGCGGAAAGGTCAAATGGACTTGGTGTAGGCTTTCCTGCTTCAATGGGATTTGAAAAAACAACAGTTCCAGGAAACGTCATAAAAGTTTGCAGGCAGGGACCATAAATCTTGGTTGACGTTTTCCCTCTCAAATGGGAAGAAAATGTAAAAAGTTAAATGCTTACCCCCTCCCCTTCCATCGGCTTTCCATTTTACTTAACATCGACAAAAGTCAAATTCTCATCCTAGATAATGTAGATTGGCTTATCGTTTTGAATAACCCAATGACTAAGTTGACCGTTCGCTAACCTCGGTCAACACAGATTCACTGCTTCTCTCATTTTCACACAAACATAAACCAGCTCCAGCAATTTTATTTATAAATTCTAAGGGTTGCAATTTTAATTTC
This sequence comes from Trichonephila clavata, assembly GCA_019973975.1. Lineage (NCBI taxonomy): Eukaryota > Metazoa > Arthropoda > Arachnida > Araneae > Nephilidae > Trichonephila > Trichonephila clavata. Next base: position 53,532 of record BMAO01029748.1, on the reverse strand, counting down.
AAACTTTAACTTATAATTTCTAACTTCTTTTTTATTAATATTATTAATAACCCAATTAATCATGGCAAGTAATATCATTAATATTCAACAACAGCCTCAAAGATAGGGGATTAAGACCTCAATAGAGATAAAGTACTCTGATGACTATTCTATTTTAGCTTTGAATAAGAATAGGAAATCCTCATACAAAATGTGTGGGGGGGGGGGGACATGTGGAAAAACCAAAGCAGTAAGGAGTAGAATCGAAGTACCGTAAAAAATAGAAAATTGTAAAACAGATTGCAGTCAGTGACCAGAAGTGGATCTCCCTCCAGTACGAGGATATTGCAAATATAAAAGTAGGGCGAAATTTTTCATATGGGAAAACAGACAAAATTTTTCCCTTTATCTTGTGTCTAGAAGAGACATTTGCTATGCTGAGGATTATACTGTTCCTTTGCAAATAAAAATACCAGAATATTGAATAAATTTAAAGCATAATAAAAGCACGAAGACAGCGTTCACTTTGAATTTAAGAAAAATAATGAAAATTTAGAAAAAGCGCCAGAAAATTTCTTTTTTGTCAAGGTCGTCTTAAGGCATGGGCGAACTGGGCCTCACCCTCTGTGGGGGCCTCGCTTCGTTCTAGACTCTGTCTTAATACGATCATGATTCGAACAAATTTAATTGTCAAATATTATTCCCGAACATATTCTCCGAAAAAACCGGGAATTTCAAACTATATGTCAATTAGCCAAAGTGGTAAGATTGTATTATTGTGATGACCGCTATCCATGTCTAGGACTAGGCCTAATACCATCATCCGATTTAGTAGAAAGGCGGCCATCGGTCGGAATGGTTTGAGTCTAGGTTTTTGAGACTGTGAGTCGGACACATTTAATTGTTTCAAACTACCATTTGAACGAGTATGTGACAAAGGCATGCTCGCCTACTTTATATACTGCTACTAGTAAAGATCTCAGGTAGGGCTTACTTTTGCATAGGGCCTAGCGCCTCAAAGGGGCTTAAGACGTCCCTGTTTTCGTGTAAAAACTATTAACTTACAACTATTAACTCAGGGTTTAAGCATATGAACAGGACGCAATATTGCTGCTTTTTTTTTTTTCTCAATACCAACAGTAAAATTTTCTCCTCGTTTTGGTCCCCTCCTCAATTAAATTATTATTCCTAAATAAATAAAAACTTCAAATTAAATTCCTATTTTATTCACATTAAAAATCATAGGAAATAAAAAAAATATATTTATAACAATATTTAGTATATATATACAGTCGATTCTCGATAATTCGAAGTTGGAGGGACCAATGAAAAACTTTGTATTATCAAGAGAGTAGGAAAAAAACTCCCAAAATACTCGAAAAGAAATTTTTTCCTAAAACATTTGAATTTGAAACAATGTTATAAAACAACAATTTTACATATGTATAAGATTATTTTAAAGTTTTTTAAAAAGTACATATTGTACAATATAAATATAATACAGAAGTTTAAAGTCCTGTATTAAAAAAATACATTTATATATTAAAAACGATCCCATGCATCCCTACTTCACAAAAGTGGACCATCCTTTCTGAACGCATGTGTTGCAAGTTCACGTGTTAACCGAAAGTTGTGGATGGCTGACAACAAGTGCGGTCAGTCTATTGTCCACTTGAAGAAGGAAATTAATAAACGCGTCATTTTGCTTGAGGAAAAAGGAAACACAAAGAAGGGATGGTAGACAGGTGGTCATCAAATGGGCTACTTTACAGACGAAACACGCTGAGACAATACAACACAAAACATGCAAGCTCCAACCTGTTTGATACAGGACTCTCCATGATAATGAGTGTTCGAATTGTCGAGAGTTTTATAAGATAACTTCGAATTATCGCGTGATGTAGTCTAGTCTGTTTTCCTTCGAAATATTCAGTGTACCAAAACGTATTGTTCAGTTCGAAACATCAAGAGTTTTTCTGTTGGCTGAGCATATACTTCGAATTAGCGAGAGGTTCGTATTATCGAAGGTTTGAATTAGAGAGGGTAGTCTGTATATCTTTTTTGCATTTCAGTCCTATTTATGAAATTTTGGGGAGAGAGAGTGGTCCCTGGCCCAGTTGGCTCATGCCTTAAGACATCCATGGATTTGTGTCTACAGATAGAAAGTCTTTAGTTACTTCTTTCTTTTTTTAACTAATATTTCTCTTCATAAACTTTTTGATGTGTAACATCTTTCCTCTCGGTTGCTGGAGATTTGTAGGAGTGATTTCGTGAAAAAGGACGGAAATGCGTAACAGGAAGTTGGGAAAGCACGCGCTATTTAATTTGACCAATTAGTACGCTTCGTGGTGTCTCTTCACTACCCTCGCAGTGAAGTTCTGTTTTTTCTCCTTCATTCGGGAGGGACATTCGTTGTTGTTGTCGTCATCCGTTTCATCGTCGACAGGGTCGGATTTTTCTTGCTTGGAAGTCCTAATATCGTCATCATTTAGCATTTGAAATCCATTGTCTTCTGCATTGCATGCCATCCAGGTTTCTACATCAACGAAACTCAACAAAAGAGCACGTATACACCCCTCACTTGGAAACAAACTGATATAATATTCTGCGCAGATGTTTACCAAATCACGCAACTGAAATTCCTCAAAAATCACTCACCTTGGGTTTTCCCGTCACTTTTTGGCCTCACGCGAAACAACTGTTGGGCATTGCACTATTCGAAAACGTATCCGGACTTTGGTTCGGATAATAAATGTTCGGATAAACGACGTTCTTTTGTATAGTTTTTAAAATATAAGGCAAAAAAAGGTTATCCAAAGAAAGAAAATAGCGTAAGCAACTTCAAAGGAGTACACACAGTAATTTATAAAATTGCATACAATTTTTATTGAAATACGTAAACCAGGTGACTCTAATGAAACAATTCTACTACAACATGTATTTTGATCAATATTAATTAAATTGGTTTTAAATTAGTATTTCGTTAATTAGTATTTTAATTAGATGTTTACTGTTTTCTTAAAGGGAAGAAAAGAAGCGTTAAATTCTGTATAAGTAGTAGGTGCAGTCTTAGGATATTGAGGAATTTTAAAATACATAGCCATCAGTTGAGAAACAGGTGTGGGCAAAATGTTGGGGTCCACGTAGTTAGGCTAATATATAAAGGGGTTCCCGTGGGAATCGAAAGCTTAAGAACCACTGCCCTAGACAAAAGATTTATCTCCCAGTCAAGACGCCACTCATAGTCACGCCTCCAACCAACCGATAGCCAACAAGCCTCTCCGCAGAATGAAAAACCCCACAAACGTCGTTCCAACATCTATCACAATATGGGATTGAGGACTGTTTTTCAGTCCAGACACCCACAGGTACACCTTAATCAAAAGATTTATCTGCCTCTGCCCCTTTCTAGCAGTTCTGAATTCCTTTTATTCAGACCAAGGTTGCATCAATCATAGTCGAACCCGTCACCATTGTCCAAGATGCCACAAACTCTAGTTAAAAGACAACAAAAGGAAAAATGCTATCTTTATGAAAGGGGTTCTCTACTTGTGCTGAAAAAAGGAGTGTTACATTTGTCCGTTTGAGATAAAAGCGCAGAAAGAAATTTACAATGCTCCCTAAATCATTTTATATTTCTTTGGAATGTTTAAAAGTGCAGGAAACATGCAAGCAGAGAAAACTTTAGGGTTGCCGGGATTGCAAAAATGTCCGGGATTTTTAAATTTTTATGACTGATTCTTTTAATTTTAGGCTTATATGTTCGACATATATTTTTTAAACATTATCCGGCAGTGGATATTTAATAATGCAGTTTTAATACTGGAAGCTTATTATATTAGAGAAACAGCAGCATTTTAAACATACAGACGGAGGCCCTAGGCACCTAAGAAAAAGTAGGCCCTGCCTGAGATCTTTAAAAGTAGACAGTATAGAGCAGGGGTCGTCAACCTTTTAGCAGTGGCGTGCCAAGCCAATCTATCAATATGATTCAGCGTGCCACTCAGTAGGACAGTTTGAAACAATTCGACAATGCATGCAGAGTTCAGGAATAAAGGTCAATAATACAGTTGTATATTAATTTTGCAACATTTAAAAATATTTCACAAAATAAAAATAAACGGTATAAAATATTACTATTTCCTCAACAAAAATATTTAAAAAAATTAAAATTGTACATATATTATGTATTTTTAACATATTTATTAAAATAAGAAATAGACAACGTAAGATACAAGTATTTCCTATTATAGTTAAATGAAATTTTTAATGCGAACCTTGCACCGCTTGACTTTTTTATCGCCAAGTCAGAGGAATAATTTGTGACTTTTTCAATTCGACACGATTCTGAGCATTCAATTGTTAAACAATTTCTTTGCGGACTCGAAATATTTTTTCATATGAGGAAAGATTTTGTACATAGATATATAGAACCAAAAGCGGAAAGAAGAGACCATGCAGTTTTCTCTCTACAAACACTTAATTATTTTCAGCAATGACATTCAGTAATTTACAAATTAACTGTAAATTTATCTTAAGATTTATGTTTCAGATTTTTTCGTAGTTCAGTAAACGTCCATAATTCTGAAGATGTTTGTCAAGTAAGGTCCTTTACAAATTTGTCCACTTCCATCCACTCAGAAACTGACAAATTATAGAGAAGTGCAGATTGCCACTGAGAATTGTCCGCGTGCCACATGTGGCACGCGTGCCTTAGGTTGCCGACCCCTGGTATAGAGCATGCGCCAAGTACTCGTTCAAACGATAATTTGAAACAAATAAATATGAACGACGCACTTTATGGTGCTCAGAAACCTAGGCACAAACCGGCTCAACCGATGGCCGCATTTCGACTAAATGAGTTGGATGAATGTTTATGGTATTAGGCCTAGGCCAAGACATGGATAATGGTCATCAGATAATAATCTAGTCTTACCATTTTTGCCAATTGGCATGGAGTTTGAAATTCATTGTTTTTCGAAGAATATGTACAGGAATAATATTTGACCATTAAAAGTATCCGTATCATGATCTTATTAAGACAGAGTTGAGAACAGAACGAGGCCCTTGGCCCGGGCCCATGCCTTAAGACATTCCTGAATACAGTAGTACGCGATAGGTGGGACTGAGTTAGTGCCGGTTTATTCATTGGGCGCTTGAGGCGGGGGACCAAGGGCCTGATAAGCTGGACTTAACCAGATTTTCTGGTTATAAATCTCGATCCTCCAGTGCCAAGGGGGGGCATGTATATCTTCTGCGCCCAGGGCCCGAAATGAGTTTCAATCGGCACTGGACTGAGTGTTAATTGTGTAAGTCAAATTCAAGTTTGTCGGAGTATAATTTAGCATAAAGTACACAAAAATTATTTTTAGTTTTTGATGGAGACGAAGGAAAAAAACAATTAAGAAGAAAAAAATGTTTCATGAAATCTGAGATAATACAAGTACAAAACCAAAAAAACCGAAGTTATTTCCATGTAGAAGCAGTGGCGCACACAAGGGGGTTAGTCCTGGAAGTCCGGACACACCCCAAAGCTCTTTATTTTTTTCGATTGATGACAGTCCTATATATATATATATATAACGTAAAATATAATTAAGTACTTGTAATAACAATTCATTTTATGAATTAATGCTAATTATTAATTCAATAATTTGTTTTTTGTTAACAAAATCATAACAATCAATTGGTGTTGTCTTGAAGTATGATATGAGTTGGGGGACGATCGACCAAGGACTCCCCCCCCCCTGAAAATTTTTTCTGTGCGCTACTGTATAGAAAGTTTCTTTAAAAGCTAACAAAGTAGTCTGCCGGCTCAAAGAATTTTTTTCCCTCAACATTTCTTCGTTGTATGATAATAATAAATTTTTATTCCTCGTTTTGTTGAAAAAACATGCTCTTAGTTGGAGTCTATATTTTCTGAAATTTGTAACCCTTTTTCGATTCTGTCAGTATTTCCCAACTATAATTCTAACTTCTGATTGAACTGGGTCTCAGACTTCCTCTCTGTCTTGCTCTTGCATTTCTATGAGCTCATCAATCATCTGCTCCTGATTGTGCAAATCCAGTAGTTCTTGAACGTCTTCACTATTCTCTTCTAAACTTATTTCCCTGGCAGGATCAACTTCTTCAATTGCATTACCAATTTCATCAGAGACTCTGGCACTTATTCCACCCGAGTTTTAGTGACGGGGCGGGGTGATACTTTTTTCCAGACGCCATTTAAAGTTGTCATAGTCAAACAAAAGATAAATAGACGAGATTAGTAACTGCGATCATTTATGGAGGAATCTTTAGTCTGCAGAAAGGAGTAGACTTTAAGTATTATTATTAAGTATCTGCTAAATATTAAAATGAATTCAGAACCGTGGGAATTTTATGATGTAAATAAAACAAACAAATCCAGTATAATCAGCGACATCTTAAGTCATGGGCCAACTGGGCCGAAGCCTAGTTGAGGGCGTTTCGTTTGCGTCTCTGTCTTAATAAGATCATGATCCGGATAATTTTAATGGTCAAATATTATTTTTGTACATATTCTCCGAAAAACAAGAAATTTCAAACTGCATGTTATCTGGCAAAAATGGTAAGACTGTATTATTATGTGATGACCATTGTCCATGTCCAGGCCTAAGCCTAATACCATAGAAAAGCATTCAACTCATTCATTCGAAATGCAGTCAAAATCAATTCAAAAATATGTCCTGAGTTGGAGCCACCAAAGTAAAGTAAGCCTGCATAAATATTAATTGAATTAGATTAATTGGAGCGTGGTAATGAAGCTAAAATTTTGTTGAGGGGGTTTGATCACCTTTAGGCCAAAAAAACTACTAAAATTCACATTCTGGCGGGAAAAAACTGAAGAAATAAATATTATAAAAAAAAACTTTTGATGTTTCGTTTTTGCTACAATTTAGGTCTCGCAGTGTATAAATAAAAATAATGAGCTTTCAATCAAGTCAAGATTTTGCCAATCAGGGCTTTATCAGCGATTCTATATTCCAAATGTGACATCAACTGTTTGTGCGATTGTTATGAATAACATTCTTGATTACAAGTATTCCTTTTAACGAGAAAAAAAAGGGAGAATCAATTAACTTTTTCTTTTTTAATATAGGGTAATGGAAAATTGCAGAAGTTGAAATAAGGCCTAATTATCTGATTATTTGAATTTAAAAGGGGGGGGGGAATAAATATCTCTTTTGCCTCCATATTTTCACTTTTCTTATATTAAACAAAATCGAGATTTTATTAGCACAAGTGTTTTTTTTAAACATCAACTATAATCGTTTATCAATTCTCGAAGAGAAAAGCATGAAAAAAAGAAATATTTTTTTTGCAGAAAAGCCACGGATCACTTCTTTTTGTTACATTTTACTAGAGATAGATGGTAATACTTCAAAAATAACCCTTTATTTGTAAAATTTAGATTATAAAAGTAAAAGAGTTAAAATTTAATTTTAAACTTAAAATAAAATAGTAGATGAAATAGATTAAAATGTGATTATATAAGTCCTACATAAAAAAAACAAGAAATTTTTTTTTTTGGAAGTGAATTCCAGCTTTGTTAGAAAAACGTATCGACGCCATCTGTTGCAACCAACTTCGTGTAAAGAATTTAAATTAGAATTAGAAAATAAAATTTTATTAATGAACTAATATTTGAAAAAACTATATTGACATCAAGTGTCATCCACTACAATTTTTGAAAAATGTATTTGACTTTAAATGGATGAATAGAAAGTATTTTATAAGAGACTGAAAATTTTAACTAGATATATATAGAGAGAGAGAGAGTGAAATAATAGCAGGAATTGAATAAACGGCCTAGTTACAAAACATGAACTAAATAATTACGTATTTTTAAATTTCAATTTACTGTAAAAAATGAATTTGATATTGTACTATATATAAGACAATGAGAGTTGAATGAACGGAATTAAGCTTTTAATAACTTAGAAGTGAGGTTACATGATTGCTGTTTACAGACTGTCTCATCCAGGCGTTGCCAATACAGAAAACAAATTTAAGTGATGACAGATTACATAAGAATAATATGACATTTTACCCCCCCCCCTCTTTAATTTTAATCTGGATATTTCAGTCTCTGACGTAGTCCTTCAAGTATGCAGGAGGTTGCCTATGGCGAGCTGTACGCAATGCTAATGTGTTCTTGTTCGGTTCAGTCGAATCTTCTAAAGTGATATCTGAATCTGAGTTTATTGGCTGTAGATCTGGAAGAACTTGAACACTTTCTTCTGTACGCTTGCTGCCTTCAGAGCTGGTAGTTTCTCCTCTTGGAGCTAAGTGTCTTATAGAAACAGTTGTTTCCCTTCCATCACCAAGTTTTACATGTGCATAGTCAGGGTTAGCTTCAATTAATTCCACTTCTTGGACAATTGGCTCATATTTGTTAGCACGCACCTGATTTTTCATTAGAACTGGACCAGGCTTTGTAAGCCAAGTAGGTATGGAATAGCCGTTATGGGATCTTCGAGGGTGAGAAAACATTCGTTCATGAGGAGTGGCATTTGTTGCTGAACACAATAAAGAGCGAATTGAATGCAGAGCTGTTTGGATAACACATTCCCATTGTTCAGTTTTCATATTATTGGATCTTAAAGCAAGTTGCATAATTTTCCAGATTATTCCATTATAACGTTCAACCTGTCCATTTCCTGCTGGATTATAGGGAGTAGTACAACTTGTAGCAATTCCTTGAGATGTTAAAAATGATTTTAATTCGTTAGACATGAAAGATGATCCTCTGTCAGAATGATAAAATGATGGCATTCCAAAAATAGAAAAAAGTTCTTCAAATACAATATTACAGTTTTCGCAGAAATGTCACTACAAGGGATCGCAAATGGAAATCTAGAGAATTCATCAACTATTGTTAAAATATAGTGATTTCTTGAAACACTAGGTAAAGGCCCTTTAAAGTCAAGATTCAACCTTTCAAATGGGGAAGTAGCTTTCACAAGAGTTCCAACATGTTTAACAAATCTTGGCTTTAGTTCGTTGCATATTAGACAGGAGTTGGTGACTTTCCTTATATCCTCTTAAGAAAAAGGAAGATTTTTGCAACGAACCCAATGATGCATTCGTGTCATTCCAGGATGACAAAGAGAGTTGTGAAGATTGTTTAAGTCGACTCTGGGAGTTAGAGCTCCAGTTATACGGGATAATGTATCAGCAATCACGTTTTGCTTTCCAGGACGATAAATAATGTCAAATTTAAAACTAGCAAGTTCAAGTCTCCAACGGATTAACTTTTCATTTTTAATTTTACTACCATGTCGCTGATTGAATACAAATGCGACTGCTTGTTGATCAGTGAACACTTCAAAATGCTTTCCCATCAAGAAGTGTCTCCAATGACGAAGTGATTCCACAATGGCATATGCTTCTTTTTCTGGAGATGAATGTCTCAATTCAGATGTATTTAAGGTTCTTAAGAAAAAGGCAACAGGACGTCCAGCTTGACTCAAGGTAGCTCCAATTGCAAAATCGGATGAATCAGTTTCCACTCGAAATGGTATGTCATCTTCAATTGTTGCCAAGACAGCATTTGCCACATCATCTTTCAGGGAATTAAAATTCAATACAGCATCCCTAGAAAGAGGAAACTGTTTTTTTCCTAGAAGAGGACGTATTTTCTGAGAAAACCCCCGTATCCACCGGCAATAATGGGCAAACATTCCTAAAGCACGTTGCAATGCAGATGAGTCTTTCGGAACAGGCATATCCCTCAAAGGTTTTAGTCGTTCAGGATCTGGTTTAATTATACCATCCCGAACAATGTAGCCTAGCAAATGGACAGAATTACTTGAGTAGGTACACTTATCTTCATTTAGAGTCAAATTATACTTCTTTTCCCCAGTCAGGAACTTCTCTAAGTTGTCATCATGTTCTTTTTGATCTTTTCCACACACAGTAACATCATCAATGAATGGATATGTAAGGGTGAGTCCTTCATCCTCAATAATTTTGTCAATCACTCTTTGGAAACAAGCTACTCCATTAGTAACCCCAAAAGGAACACGTAAAAACTGATAAGAGCTTTCCACAAGCTTCAAAAGCTGTATAATGTCTCTCGCTATCTTGGATAGGAATTTAATGGTAGGCACTTTGGAGATCAATTTTGCTAAAAACCTTATTTTTTGAAATTTTCAAAATTACCTCTTCTATTTTAGGCAAAGGGTAGGCATCCAGTAACGTGTATTTATTAATTGTTTGACAGTAGTCAACTACCATTCTGGGCTTATGATTTTCTCCTCTAATGACAAAGGCTTCAGCCCTCCATGGTGAGTTACTTGGCTCAATGACTCCTTCCTGGAGAAGTTTCTGAACTTCTAATGCCATAAAATTATTGTCTTCATTCCTATGACGTCTCGACTTTGTAACCAAAAATCTACAGTCTGGATTCAAGTTAGAAAATAATGAAACAGGAGGTACTTATGCTACAGCCAAAGAACAAATTGTTAGTGGAGGTCTATTATCATCAAATCCAATTTCTACTGATGAATGTCTGTTTAGAATATCATGGCCAATCAAAACATCACTACAAAATTTTTTCATAACTAAAAGTTCCACATTTTGATAAGTGAAGTTTTCAATTTTTAAATTAACTCTTCAAACACCCACTGTAACAGTCACCATGGAGGAGTTTGCCATGGATATTTTTCCAAAATATGGTTCAATTTTTGATTTACATTTCGCCACATGTTTTTCGTTCAGAAAACTAAGAGAGCTGTATCAATTAATGCACTGAGCTGAATGTTATTAACCAATGCCTTCACAATTGATTTCTGGAGACAGTGAGTAGATCCGGAAATAGCTGCCAATAAGTTTGAAGAAGCCACCACATTTGAAGAATTTCTATTAGGTCTAGATTTGCACACTCGCTGGTAATGTCCCTTTTCCCCACATTTTCTGCAGATATCATCTCTAGCTGGACAATTGGTTCGTAAGTGCAAGTCATTTCCACAAAAGAAGCATTTTTGAGATCTTGAGAAGGAGGAAGCCGCTGGTGTTTCTAAGATTCTTTCTGAAAAATCGCCAGTTTTTATTGCTGCAGATTGTACTTGGAAAGAACTTCCCATATAAGAAGCAGCATGCACTTCGGCTGATTCCATGGCTCTAGCTTGCTCAAAAGCTTGATCGAGAGTCATCGATATATTTTCGAGGAGTCGTTGGCAAATGCGAGGACATTTTAATCCTCGTATGAAAGCATCTCTAATATACTCCTTTCGGTATTCCTCAGCCCTTACATCAGTAAAGTCACAGTCTTTACTCAATTGGTTTAAAGCTTGTAAATATTCACTAACAGTTTCTTCTGTTTGTTGATTTCGCGTTTGTCTAGCGAATATAACCTTACGTTTCTGTATAAAAAGTGAATCAAGTATCGCAATAGCTTGAGCATAAGTTGTGCAATCATTGATGAACTGGTAAACATTTGAGGTTACATAATTACTCAGCAAAGGAAGTTTATTTTCTTCTGTAAGGATATTTATGCCTCCTAAAAAGTTTTCAAAAGTTTTTTTTCCAATGGCGACATTTTGTTTCCACATTAGAACACGAGGGATCCATATCGAATCTTTCAGGTTTCAGCAGTTGTTCCATTATTAAATTTGAAAATGGAGCGATTCAAGAAAATTTCTGAGTTATTAAAATTGTACTATAAATAAGACAATGAAAGTTGAATTAACGGAATTAAGCTTTTAATAACTTAGAAGTGAGATTACATCATTGCTGTTTACAGACTGTCTCATCCAGGCGTTGCCAATACAGAAAACAAAATGAAGTGATGCCAGATTACATAAGAATAATATGACAGATATGCACACGGGCATATCCTTTTAAAATGTCAGTTACTGTTACCAATAAAAATATGCATTAAATAATGAATGGCATTATTATTTCATTATTTATAATTTGCTTCGTTATGTTTTTCGTAAGGATTTAATTTGAGACAATTTATTTTTAAAGTATTATCGATACAGTAGACAAAATTAAAAATGTATAAAATTAGTTATATTTATTTATAATTTAGCTCATATAACACATGTTTCTTCTACAAAATTACAACTATTAAAAATATTTAGATTTTTAAAAAAAAAAATTATTATTATTGAGGATTTTGAGAGGTTTTAAAATTTCAATTGATCCCTAAAGCTGCATTCACACCAAGGCAGTCAGCGTGAAGCGTTGAGCGTCTAGCCAATCAGAGACTTCATCTCCGGCAGTCGAAAAAGTTGTGATCCCAACTTTTTAACTTAACAATAAGTTAACTTCAGGCGTCTGAGCGTGCATAGCTTAGTCACATGACGCACTCTTAACCAATTACAGATGAAAATGCTTTTATAACCGAATTTGAATTTTTATGATCGTTTTAGCGCAATATTTGTTTGAGATATTTTTGATCATTCTTTTTTGCGAACACTTTTAATACAAATTCTATATAAATATGGCCAATCATGACGAGAGATTAATAATAGAAGTACAAAAATACTCTCATTTGTACGATTTGGCAAATAAAAATCACAAAAATAAAATTATGAGAGAAAATGCCTGGAAGGAAATTGGAGTATCCTTAGGACTTTCTGGTAAGTTAATTTTTTACATTATATTTATCTTTTACTCTTGGAAAAAGTTGACGATTGGTTGAATGTTGAGCAATTGTGTAATTAAATACAAACTATATAAAACAATATTTTATATATTCGTATACTTGGGAAAAAATCTGTAACGCCAATATATATATATTTAAGTATATATAAAATACATCACAAAAATATAATTAAGCAAATGTTCAAGATCATATGAATCCTAGAGTACGACATCCCATTTCAAAACAAATATATATATATATATATAACATTGAAGCACTTTTCGAAAACCAAGTTTCTTAATAAAAATTACTTTTTTAAAAACAGAGCATAAAAAAAAAGTTTTATATGTGTTTGCAATAAAAGTAACTATTTCAAAAAATACTTTCTAGACTTACAACATATATATTTTAGGGTTAATTTATGTAGCATGTTTTGATATATTCAAGAAAGTTGAAATGTGTATTAAATACAGTGTATTTTAGATTTATAGTATGAAAATATTTTGTACTATTTTAGATTTTGTTATTACTACAATTTTATGCTTAAAAATGCAATCCACTTTATGCTTCTTATCATAATTTCTTAGCTCGCATTTAGACCAGTGTTTCTTAATTCCATGTGCCACATGGATTTTTGATGAATAATTAAAAGTGCAGGGGTCATGTAGCTTTGAAAACAGTATTTGCAATTGCTTCAAAAAAGATATTTATTTTTCCTGCTTTTATATTTAGTATTTTTTGCCCAGGTGTAATTGACATAGATTCAAATTGGCTTTCTTAAAATCAAAAGATTTGTTAAGTTACTCATTCTTTAATGTGATTGCATTGCTGTAAACTAATGAAAAATATTCAATTTAATTATCCATAATGGTCAGATATTTAATGAAATTGGTCACTAAATTTTTTTTTTGTAAAATATATCTTTCACATTTTTTTTATATTCAGGTGGGCTACCTACAGAAAAAAAAAGATTGATAAACTAATCTAGACTAATTGTGTTGAGCATATTAATTCTGTGCTCATATTCAACACAAACAATAATATTTTGAGATAAATTTTGTATGGGGGTTATATTTAGATCATAGTTCTTTTTTCACATTATTTGTCCAATTGAGTTAATATATGTAGAACTATTTTTTTTAAATTTTTCTTTATTTTAGGTGATGTGTAAAATCAGATTTAAGGTCCTAAGGGATCGATATCGTAAGGAAAAAGAGCATTTCCAAGTGGAAGCGAAGCAAAGGCGCGAAAGATTTGGCCTTTTTCAGAAATGCTGAGTTTCCTGGATCCCTATATGCAAAAAGGAAGGTATGTCTATTCTTATGACTGTCTGGATATTTTTAGAATAAATTCTTTTATGTTATAATGATAAATAAGCTTTTTATTATTTTGAAGTACTTGGTCAAACATAACTGGAACAACAACCATGCCAATAATTGTTCCTTGCATTGAGGAAAGAATACAGTTTGAGGGAGAGACAGGAATTGTTCAAGAGGAGGACAGTTTTAATTTGCCTGAAACATCCCAGCCTACCCCTATAAGTATGTTTATTTTTCAAAACATGTTTGAAATTAGATTTTTTTTAAAAAAAAATATTTGTATTATTTTAAAGTTCGTATATTTTGAAAATTATTTAATACTAATGAATTGAATAAAGGTACAATTGCACCCCCCCCCCAATTTATGTAAATGTAAAGCATTTCACAACAATTTTATTCATATTCATATGTGGTTGCCCTGTTTTGCAGATGTATATATATAAACATCTTCACTTGAACTGTTTAAAAATTTACAATGGGCCAGGTAAAACTTCAAGGTTATCCACAGTTTGCACCATGATGTGTGGATTTCATTGTGGTTAAATGTGCCATTTCCTTTATTTAATGAAAACTAAAAAGGCTAAATATATTTACTTTTAAAAAATTATTTTGGAAATAATAAGATGTTTTATTATTTAGCAAGTAGAAGACAAACACCGAATTCTAAAAAAAGAAAGAGAGCAAGAGAAGAGTTGATCGATGCTGCATTGATGAAGATAGGAGGAGAAACTGACCCAGAAGATCATCTATTCGAGTTTTGCTCTAAAAGCATTAAAAAATATCCAGCGGAAGCCAAAAATGTAGCACTGGAATCCATTGCAAATTATGTATTCCAAATGAATAAAAAATATCTTCAGTAAATTGTGATGAAATTCTTTATATAAATTAAAATTCACAATTATATATGTCAATGTTATTGATATGCATATAATAACTATATGTACCTGAAACTATCTGTGTAAAAAGTATTTTCTTACTGTGTTCAGATGACAGTTTAGCGTCACTTCACCCATTCAGGACCAGGCGATATTACCTGTTAGGCTTTATTTCATTTAAAATCATCACTGTAAAAAAAAGCCACCAAAATTTATAGTTCATAATCATTCCAAATTAAGATCACTCTGTTCACGAGCAAAAGGAATGCATTTTTTCTATGGCAAATAAAGTGTAGACTTTGAAAACCCTGTTATGCTTGAAATATAATTTATTTTCTAGTAAAAAATTTCATGACATTTTAAATAACGACAGCAATCTACTTAAAAAATTCACTCAAATGAGAAATATACCCAAAAGAATAAAATATTTTATTTTCTATAAGGTAACTATGAATAATTTATAATTCTAAAATACATTATTATGCAAAACTAAAGTTAGCTAATGGGAAATGCACAGTCAGAGATAAAATACGCTCACTTCCAAAAGTTAAGCATGAAGATGTGAAATGCAAAAAAATCAACAAATACTGCTTTGATTGACACAAAATTTGGCAGTAAAGTAACATATATATTTATACATAAAACAAAATCAATAATTATATACAGAAATGAAAATATTAACTTTTTGTAAGTTATCAGATAATGTCATACTGGAGACTTAAACAGAATTATGTATAAAGTGAAAATAAACAGCATAAAATGAAAAAAAGGACATTAATAGGGTATGTGGTTCCCCCTCATCTATATGCCAAGTTTACACCTTCTGGCCAGCCTTTCAATTAGGTGGTCAACCACCACAGAATTAAGCAATCTCCATTCTTCTTGACTCATCAGTAAACATGACATTGCCCCAGTCAGACACAGTCCAATTGCCATATTCCCGGCACCACTTTAATCGTGGTCCTCTTGACTGGACGGATAGAGGAACACAAACTCGAGGTACCCAGGCATACAGTCCATTCGTATGTAATCCTCGGCGTACAGTAGCTGCAGGTATAGCCTTACCAATGGATGCTTAACCATTGATGTCACACATGTGGAGGTTGCTCTGCGATTCCGCTTGGCTACAATAGCAATATATCAATCTTTCACGGGGGTTGTAACCCTTGGGCGGCCGCCTTTGGACAACTGTCTGTGTGGTTTGGAATTGGCTCCATAAACGTGAAATTACAGAATGATGAACGCCGAAGAAAAGATCAACATCCGTGATCGACTGCCCTGCTTCAATGTGCCCCACAGCACGCCAGCGCTCAGAATCTTCCATTCGTTTTCTGGAAGTAGAAACATGTATGTCTTGAAAACAAATTGTACGATAGTTTTAAACACCTTCTATCAGCACTTACAATCAACTTCTGTAACCCTTCATAAAGCTGGATTCTTATAAGATTGCTCTTTTTGCATATTTCTTGACATGAAAGCATGATTGGCTGTTACCTAACATATTTGCATACTTCCATCTACCTCTGCAGTGAATTGCATCCTCTTCAATTCTGATCGGCTTCCGGAAATTAGCATTTTCCTCTTCGTGCTTAACTTTTGGAAGTGAGTACATAAACTAATACTATTAGCAGTGGTATAGCTAGGAAACCAAAGGCCCTAGTGCTAAAAAAAATGAGGGCCCTTTCTTGCTTGGATTTTATTAAGTAAAAATTTCTCAATATTTTAAATATACAAAGCTATATTTTTTGTTTACTATATGCTCCTTCTTGGCAATTTCAAAATTTACATTTAAATGCTGAACGTGGGTTAAAACATCTTCCTGGTGGATTGTTTGTGACAAAATGAGAAAGTAATATACTCTTTTAACTTAATTCTGGCAAGAAAAACTGTGTGTATGTGAAATGATGGTTCTTGTTTTAATAAAATGTATGCTTGTTTTAATACAATATAACTGCAAATGAGCCTCATTACATTTAGTAAATAAGTTTTTTAAAAAGTAAAATCTGATTTACACTTGAATACAAACTTTAAAAATTAGTCACGATTTGGTTTAATGAGAGCCAGTATCGTAGACCCCCATTTACATCCCATAGACCCCTAAATTATTTTTTTACTGACATGGACCCATGGTAGTCTATATAGACCACTTTGGGAATCAATGGCTTAGAGCTACAAAATAGTCCGCTGAGATAGACAGGAAACGATACAAAAAATATGCATGAACATGAAGATACAATAAAACATTATAATTATTTTTTTTTAAAAAAACCTCTGCAGAGGAGGGGGGGGGGACAAAATTACATCAGTCTATTACAGATACGAGAAGATTGCAAAATATTGAAACAGGAAACTAGCTTACTATGAATCATTGTTATTAAAAATAGAATGTAACTAGGCAGGAACTGCCTCTTGTGTAGGTTATGTAACATGTAATAATAAGTGTGGTGAGATTTTTCATGGAACTTTCAAGTAACAGTTTATAGAAAAATTAAAAACATAACTTTTTAATAAGTGAAGCTCGCAACACTAAACAAACAACGGAAAGAATTTGGGGGAATTCCCACAAGTTCAAAATTATTTTCAACTGAATTGCCATGATTATAGTTATGTTTCAAACTTTTATATGTATATCTTAAATTTGGGAGAAATTATTGCAATTTTGTCTTGCTTGGTGGTCAGGATCCAGTGCAGAGCACTGCCTAGCCCATTGGTAACTATGCCACTGAGTATTAGTATAAATAACATTACTTTTTGCCATTTTTGGCTATGTGAGCATCTTGCCATGCTGTCGCTCCCTCATGACAGAAATAATTTTGCAAAGTTCTTCTCGTCTCTTCAGCTTGACGGCTGTACATGTTGGAAACAGTGCGGCTAAGTCTATTAATCGCCAATGCCTCTTCAGTTCGCCACCTGCCATCATTTATATATCCATCAGGTGACATGTTATCCGCAAAATCCAAAGGGCAATACCTTCTTTCACAGGATGGTACTTCTTCTTCTGCACTTTTGATAAAATTATGTAGGCAAACTGCTGCAGCGACAGTAAATGTGCTCGTTTCCAAGCTAGACACGAGTGGCTTTCGGAAAATTCTAAAGCGAGATGCCATAATTCCGAAAGCATTTTTCACACACCTCCTTGCCCTTGATAGACGATAATTGAAAATCGCCTTGTCTTTCGACAACGCAACACCAGGATATGGCCTCAACAAATTGCTTTTCAGAGGGAAAGCTTCATCCCCAATAAAAAGGAAAGGCAACATCTTTGTTGTGCCTGGTATTTCCACTGGGCAAGGAAGATCTAATGTGCCTTTTTCAAGGCTTTGACCAAAAATGGAATTTTTGAAAACTCCACCATCACTATTGTGACCTTCAGCTCCAATGTCTACAAGTACAAACTTGTAGTTTGCATCAACGCATGCTAACAATATGATGCTGAAGGTCCCTTTGTAATTGTGGAAACGTGATCCATTTTTTGGTGGTGCCTGGAAAAAGAAAAGTATTTTTAATAAAGCAACTATACAAAAACTCCTACAGAAAAGTAAAAATATGAATATATTACTTCATTTTATCAATAAAAGGTAAAGATAAAAACTGCATTTTAATGGTATACATTTTAATGAGAAAAACATGACTAATTGTAAAAAAGTAGTTGGATGTTTTTATATGTAAATAAATGTTAAACACATTATTTAATTTTTTAAAGATAAACATTACAAATAGTTTTGAATATAAAGTTAAACTTTATAAAATTTATAAATGTGAATAAATTATCCATGATAAAATTAGATTCTGAGGATAGAACAAAAAGTACCTGCATAAGGACATGTTTTCCATCAATGGCCCCTAAACAGTTCGGAAACTGCCACTGCTCATGATATCCTTCAGCAATATCCAGCCAAATATTCCTATCTGGCTTTGCTAAAACAATTGGCTGTAGTGAGGAACTGATAGCTTCACAAGTTTCTCTTATAATGGTACTTGTGGTTGAGCGACCAATTCTAAATGAATATGACAGACTAGCCATCAAATCCCCAGTTGCCAAGTACCTAAAACATACAATGATAATAAGAATGACTTATAAATATTTATCAACAGAATTGAGGTTCAATAATTCATTTCATTAGTTTAAGAAGCTAATTCAATGAAGGTATATGTTAAATAATAGATTACATACCCACAAATGGATGAAAATAACTAACTTCATGAAAATAGTATTACAGTACAATTCCACACATTTGGCTAGTTTTTATACTATTATAAAATATCACTACTTTTGGATACAAGTAAGTCATGATAATAACTTAAAGGGTAACATTAAAATTCTAAATAATTAAACTCTAAATATTAAATAATTCTAAAAAATTTTTTTAAAGACACAGAAATTAGCATGATAATTTTTAGAATGGAGAATCAACATTTATTTTTTTATAAGCTTTTTCTTTCTTAGTATTACTATAATAAAAAAAAAACTTAAGTTTAGGTATTTACCATATCAAAAAGAGCTATTCAATACAAAATATCGAACTCGTAACTAATTTGCAAATATCCATAATTTGTTTAAATATTTTCATAATTCTATAAAATTTTTATACTGCAAATAAGAAGTTGCTTTGAATATAAAATATTCACATTTGAATATCACATACAAACATTTTCAAGGGGATTTGGCACCTTTTGAACAATGTTTTTTTAATTTATGTATTTAAAAATTATGTTTTAGAATTTCATTTAATGTTTCTATTCAAGAAAATGATACAATAAGAAATTTTGCACATATTATTCACACAATTTTAAAAATTCGAATTTTTTTAAAGAAAATTTTCAAATTGTACTGCTTTTAGAATTATTTTTGGACCTAGATTTTTTTTTTTTTGTAATGTTCTGAAGGATGTTCTAAACAACTTTTGGGATCTATTTTACAATAACTTAATAAGTTTTGGAGAAGAAAAAAAATAAAATGTTTATATGTATGCTAAAATTTAACGAAAAAGCCAAAATCTCCTACATTTTAATTCTTTTTAAAAAAAAGCATTAAGTTTTGAAGTTGACTTAACAAATAAGAACGTCAAAAATTTCAGAATTAACTCACATTTGAAGAAACTTTTACATACCTCAGAGCTAAAGCCAATCTATCCTTTGGCTGAATACTATCTCGATAATTTGTATCCTTTTTAGAAATAATTGGCCAACTATTGAAAGTAATTTATCGAAAAGTTGCAGAGACATTCGAAAAAAATTGAAAAAGCTCTCTGTGTCTAACAAACGCATCTCTTCTATTAACACAGATGCTCCTTTTGATCGCCGTTTTTGAAAAATGGGTCGAACCCACCATTGTTTCCTTTCCTCCCTTTTTAAGGCTAATAAAATTGCAAAAAATTCATTTAACTTGCGATCCATACTTTACAATTCTAAATCAGCAACTTAGCGCGATTTTCAACAATTACCTTCAGCGTCACCTAATGCGCAAATCCACCGCGAGCGTACGAAAAAGCTTTGGTGTGAATCGATCACGAAAATATCTCTAAGCGCTTCTTTGATCACGACGCGTGAACGCCTTGGTGTGAATTAGCCTTAAGGCTTAAAAAGATGATAAACTGCCAAACAAGGCAACCCTACCTAATCTTGTTGTTAGGCACCCACCAATGAGAAGCAAGCTGCTTCTCTCCTTTCCGTTTGCCGAAATGTCCCTAGTGGCAAAAGCCGTAGCAGCCAAGCATTTCAGCTCTGGCTACGGAACGAGAAGTACGTTCGGCGTCATTTCCTCTTAGCACAAATTTTAACTGTTTTAAACATAGTGTGTGAAAGTTGCATGCAGTTTTGGTTTCAACATGCTTTCTGTCACTGATTGCTTAGATTTACAAAATTGCACTATTCGTTTCACCTTACCTGATGGTAAATTTGAAGGCTTACTCTTAAGAGTAATGCCAGAAGCCTGTATGATTGCTGTTGCATATACAGTATTACTTCCATGTCAATCAAAATTTGGAACTTTATATTTTGATATTCCAAAGATAACAAATTTAGAAGTTATCAAGCGACCTGATCCTCCCGAAGAAAAGGAGGAGACAAAAGAAGAAAACCCACTTCTACTGAAAAAAATTACATGGAATTGGTGTATGAAAAGTATGGCAAAATTACTCCGAAGTCTGCTATCCGCACTTTTATGGATGACATGTTTGA